>OOFG01000167.1:0-13643 GCA_900323295.1 Molva molva | reverse complement strand
GGGAAAATAAGCCCCGACAGGGCGAATTGGACCCCGACGCGAAGCGGGGGGTGTCTTGCTTCGCCCTGAAGGGTATTATTTTCGATAATGACCGGCGACGTTCTATACATTATCCCGCTTATTACACGGCTACTTGCCAAAACGAAACAATTCTTCGCACAGTGTGTCTTTTTACAATTACCATTTGTAGTGTTGATCAGCAGAGAAATAGTCCGCCAAAGACGTTGACGTCGCTTAGCAACGAAAAGTGGCTTTTTAAGCAAAAGCAAATATGTTAACAAACAGAAGAGATTATGCCCATACTTGCTCTGTAGAATTAATTTATTAACGTAATTATTAATGTAATTTGCTCAAAAAGCAGGAAAGGACCAAGCTGCTGAAAGTTAAACCATAGTGAGACCGAGCTGGACCATTATTCATCTCATTTCCAGATATTTTAGATTTTCACCGTGGTATCGGTTCAGTATCGAGTATCGAGGTATTTTCGGGCAGGTATCGTATCGAAGTCATAATTTTGGTATCGTGCACCACTAGTTCATTATGTTGATATGCGGGTGCACAGTGCTGATGTGCGCGTGCACAGAGGTTTAGGTGTCACTAGCCGTCTTCCCATTAACTTATTTTTATGCACATTTTGAAGTAGAGCATAACAAAAGGTTGATGGAAACGGCAACAATAGATACGTATGGATCGATGAGGAGACCAAAATGTTCCTCAGCCTCAACCATTGTTCTCGGATGGCTACGGCAAGGTTTTGTTTCCGGTTCGCAACCTCTACTTCTTCTACTGTTATAACAGCCATGTGTTACGTAGCCTTTACCAAGAAGAAACTATGCTTTGTGTAGCATAGTTAAATCGCTCCAACCCAGTTGAAATGCGCCTACTTCGCATTTTATTACTTTTTATTTTTTGCGACATTTATAAAGGTTAATAAAAATGTGTTGGACAATTAGATGGAAACACAGCTACTTATTCCATTAGGGCTCTGGTGCATTATGACAAAAATGATTTTATAAAATGGTATGCAGTGCCGGCGTTGCACCATTGCTGGAAGCATGTAGGGGAAACACTGTAATGAGTCAATGAATAAAGCAGGCACGCAAAGTGGGAAGGGGTGAAATCGGTGCGAACATTGCGTAGATAGAGAAAACCTTCCACAACTGGCAGGGTCCGGGTACGTGCTGCCCTGGGAGAATGTTTTGAAAGACGCTAATCTGACTCCTGTCTCTCATTAGAGCAGCATTGAGCCTCCTCCTCAAAACCCCTCATTTTGAGTTTAGAGGTCCATATATGGATAAAATATGACCACTATTATTATTATTTCTAAAGGAGTCATTTACAGACTTCTACAGGTTAATGTAGTAAACCTACTTTAGCGTAGTAATCCCCTCTGTCCCACAATAGTCACTCACTTAAAATATATTTTAGTATTTAAAAAATAGAAATAACTCTTTTTATAATGGTAGGAATATTACTATTATTTTGGATTAAAAACATTGTACAAAAGTATTGTTGTGTGCCATAGGTTAAACCTAAGTTGAATTGTTTAGTTAAATATTTGAAGGTTTAACAACACAATGAGAGAGAGAGAGAGAGAGAGAGAGAGAGAGAGAGAGAGAGAGAGATGAGTCAGCCTATCTGGACGAGGTGGACATGCTGTCTTCATGGGGTTAAAACAACAACCTGGACATGAAGTGAAGGACATGATGTCACCAAGACGAAGGAGATGGTGGTGGACTTCAGGAGGGAGAAGCAGAGGTTTCATCACACGCTCATGATCTACGGGGACCCAGTTGAGCAGCTACAAATACCTTGGAGTACTCATCTCTGAGGATCTATCTTGGTTCACTCACATCTCCACTGCAGTGAAGAAGGCAAGGCAGCACATGTACCACCTAAGGCGACTGATAAAATTGAAGACCTCCACAGTGCTGCAGAAATCCTTCTACTCTGCCACACTTGCCTGGTATGGCAGCTGCAGCTCTCAGGACAAGGCAGCCCTACACAGTGTAATACGGTGTGCCGAACGCATCACCAGGCCAGCACTGTCTAGACTTTCAGGCATTTATACCAGGTGTTGCAGGTCCAGGGCAAACCGGATCATCAACCCAACCATAAACTGTTTCAATGGCTGCCCTCTGGCAAGCATCTCCGCTCCCTGAAGGCTGAGAAGGAGCTTCTTCCTTCAGGCCACACGTACCTTGAACACGTAAATCACTACACTTTACTCGCACCGATACTTGCACTCTACATCCCCCTCCCCTGGCACCTGCATACGGCACCTACACACTGTACTGTACAAACTCTGCTTTTTCACAAATGTTAACTTGTCTTGTGACGTGTCTTGTACATTTGTATATTTCTATTTTTTTTTTCTAGTGTGCATTCAAATGATCTTATATTGATTTAAATCCAATGAAATCATGAAGACACTTGTAATATACGACCAAAAGTACGGAAGGAAATAAACACTGATGCACCAAAACAAACGGGAAGCAATGAAAAGCCAGAGACCAAAAACAAAACACACAAAATATGAGAGTTCAAGTTAGTCCTTGGTAAGGTAGATTATTTATCAAGAAACTTATCAGCCTAACCCAACGTTAACCCAAATAAACAACATTTTTAGAGGAGCGTGCATCATAAATATAATAATAAATGTTGTGCTTTTGTTTTTTACGAAAGACATGTCGTAGTGCATGATGTAATGTGACAGCTTCATGAAAGGGCCTCCCACCATTTCCTTGTTGGAAACGACAATAAAAAAAATACACCCCTTACAGTAAAACCCCCGTCTGAGCCCTAACACGGCAATGAGGCTCATGTATTTATTAGTGGCTGCAATCTGCCAATATTGCACAACTTCCATGCTGTCAGATATCTACGAATGGTCAGCATAGTGGTAGCGGATGTTTAGCTGTGTCATGGAACATGTATTAATGCAGATGCAAAGTGTGCAATGAGCTACTTTTTCAAAAGCTATATGAAAACAACGCAGTTAAGAGTGAAATGACAAAAATACAAAAAGACTACAAAGATTATTAAAGGCACGTATGAGACGGCAAGATGGCCTACATAAAAGAAACAAGAAGAGGACAATCAAAAGAGATCCTCAAGGACAGCTAATGTAAGCGAGTAGCTGTGTTTAGTGTTGAGCTCACTGCTTGTGAGTTTTTTTATATGTGGTGAGGAAGAAAATAAATAACAACCAGAGCGAGGCTGTGCTGTAGAAATGGCTGTTGCCTCGTGAAACATGCAGTGAATACAAATAATTACAAGGACTGAATCATCTGTTTATCTTGTTTACAGCATATGGCCTGATCTTCCAAAGGGGGCCTTGGTGTACAGGCAATGTTTGAGTGGCAATAACCGCTGCCCATACGAGTAACAATCAGAAGCGATTGACAGGGTGGGCAGATTGGCATTCAGTCATTTATTTGGGGCAAATCAAGTTGCAATTGTTCCACAACAATCGAGAATGGACTCAAATATAAGATATTTTATTTTTTACAACCCCACCAAGGAGTATCATTCACGCACACACATTAAATGTTATCTACAAAGCATTTGGATCAATCCTCTTTCCTTCGAAAAAAAGCGCGAAAACGAGTAAAGGCATCTAATGAGTCAGACGCACCAATATGAAATACATTTCTACTGTATGCTGAGAAAAACAAATGGGTCTTTCCTTGAAGAGACACACACAGGCAACACTGAAGGATCTTCAAGTATTTCCATAGTTGTCCAACACCTAACAACCCTAAAGGTTAGATAAACTACCAACTCGAAGGAACAAGCCCACAGCCAAGAAGGTGAAACAAAAAACACAACAAAAATGTAAACGTTGTTTCACCTTGATTGCAGCTCAAGGCCACAACCGCTTCATTGAGCAATCTGATATAAAAGTTTACTGGTTGCTTTCAAGGAATTTACAATGACATATTCACAATGAAATAAACTTGAAGAGGAAAGAAATCCAGACATCTGCTATGCCATTTATCTGCAGTGATAATCATACTTGTCCTCTCCTTTCTTAAGCTATGCTACAGAGCAAGAGCGAGAGAGGAGCGAGAGAGAGAATTTATACTTCTCGTAGTTTCTGGTTACCGTTAAAGACTCCAGGGAGTCTTCTAGTTAAAGGGGTGATATTATGCCACCAGGTGTGAGTGTGATTAGCCATTACAAGCCGTTTGAAAATCTGCCATTTCCTGTGTTTTAGTGACATCACAAGTGGGATTGTCCACCTAGATGTATGCTAAATAGATCAGTCTACCAGCCTACCCAGTGGAATGTAGCAAATGTTGTTTATCAATCCATCATACATCTAGGTGGACACTCCCACTTTGGAGATCACTAAAACACAGGAAAAGGCAGATTTTCAAACGGCTTGTAATGGCTAATCACACTCACACCTGGTGGCATATCACCCCTTTAACCCTGAGCAAATCTGCCCTACTCTCCTTGTAGCACTTCTCTGAAAACACTTTGGATAATTGACCATCCACAACTGTTAGGAACAATTTTAGTCCTAAAATGGCCTTATAATTACAAAATAGGCTTCATTGACCTGTCAGGGCAAACATGAGCATATAATGACAAAATTCTAATCACCCCCCCACCCCCAACATTTCCATACTGTACCACAAAGGCAAAACGGTTAAGAAGCCCTGTCCTAAAGTCTCTCATGGGGAACACGTGTGCGCTTCTTGAGAGTAAACCAACAAATCTAACTTATAGGTGACCGGCGAGCATATGAGGTAACCACGAGCACTACCACTTCGATGTACTTGCATGAGTTTTCCAGGGTTTCCAGAAAAGAAAATCACCTATTTAGGATTGTTAGGATTGTTGATAAATATAGGATGATAACAAACATCATATGTAAAATGCATTCAAAGTTCCACGTTAAACCACATGATCAGGTTACGTCATTGGAAATGTAATCTACTCCTTTGCACTGTTGCAATTACAATAATCACTGCTGAAGTGCCAACTCTTAGGAGTATAAAAGGTACTGAAATTATCAAAGTGGTTATCAAAAGAGTAGTCCCGCCCCTTTAAGATGCCTGCATTTTAGACATGCAATTAAGTTGGCGAGCTGACATCGGAAAGACTGGAGCCAATTTGGCCAACCATTCGGTAGCCCCTCGTGTTATCCTTAGTATGAAGTTCCCCCTTAAAAAAACAAAACCGGTCTTTGCAGTCGTCTTAAAGCACAGTTGCTCAGGTAACTCTGAACCAAGTTCTGAAACAGTTCTGAAACTGTATTTGTGTAAACACTTTCCCTACATGCAAAGTGATTTATTTTCGGCTATTTCCTATTCTGCCAGAAATGAATCACAATGCCAGCACACAAGAAGACAAACTGAATTCAATCATCCACAAAAAAAGAAGGGAACGGAGCTGCAGAACAGCTGGGCTCCTTGACACCTACCTTGCAAAACCGAGGGGGAAAGCCAAGCCTGCAGCGCTGGAGGTGAGCCCATCGCTGCACCTCCCCATCACGGACGACACTTCCCCGTACCCGTTCCCCCTACCCCAGCCAGTCCCCACCAGGGGCAGGTTTGAGTACATTTCGAAGGGCTTCTGGTCCTGCAGCACCCCTGCGCTGCTGGAGGTGGCGCCGGCCCCGCTGTAGTCGAAAGCGGGCCCTCTGGCTCCTCCCCTTGCCGAGGGGCTGGCGGTGCTGGTGTTGGTGGTGACCCCCCCTGCTCCCTGCAGAGGGCCCAGTCTGCTCTGGAGACAGGAGGCCTGGCAGCGTTCGCCAGCGTCCAGCTTCTCCTGTTTGACCACGCCCGGGGTGCAGAGGCGGACGAACGAGTCCTCCTCGGCTACGTCCTTCTCCTCTTTGATAACCACGCTGGAGATCATGGGGGGCGGGGGGGCCTGCTGCTGCTGCTGATGCCGGCCCCGTTGCAGCGAGGGCGGGTGCTGGTTCTGACCGGCATTCGGCGGGGGAAACGGATGGGGGTGCTGGTGCTGGTGCTGGTGCTGGTGGTGCTGCTGCTGCCCTGTGCCATTTGCCCCAGGACACAGCTCTGCTACGCCGCCGCTGCTGCCACCCCCACCGGCACCACTGGCACCGCCGCCCTCATGCAGCACATTATCCAGGTGCGCCACCTCGCCCTCCAACTCAAAATCGCTGATGTCCGGCAGGGAGCTGGAAAGCTCCAGGTCATTCCAGATCTGGCTGTCCTCAATCAGGGGACCGCCGTCGCCGCTATCCAATTGGCTGCCGAGTCCCACGTGTCCCAGGGGTCCGCAGTAAGTGGCCAGGTCTTTCTCCAGGCCGAAATCCACTTCCTGTTTGACGTGCTGCATGGAGAAAAGGTTGGGCAGCGGGAGGTTGACCAGGATGGAGCTGCTGGACGTGCTGATGACGTGCGGGGTTGACATCCTGTCCAGGTCGGCGATACTCTGCTCCAGGAAGGACAGGTTCCCCTCCATGTTGAACACATCGATATTGTGCTGCTCCTGTTGATGCTGCTGCTGCTGCTGTTTCTGTATTCCCATGGCTTTGCCCTCCTTCATGGTCAAGCCCTCCCCCACCACGATGCGTCCACCCTGGGCGTTTCCGTTAGGAGTCTCCCTGGGCGCGGGCAGGTGCATGGCGGAGTGAAGCTGTCCTCCTCCTCCTGCTCCTCCTCCTATTCCTCCTCCTCCTCCTTCGTTTAACTCGCCCGTCGGCCTGAATGTCAATCCGTCGTCTCGATTACCGCTACGCTTCAATCCACCCTGATCCATCTCTTGATCCTGACACAGGTGGTGTGTGTGTGGGAGGGGAGGAAGGGGGCAGTGGGTGGAAGAAGAAAAGGTTATGATAGGAAAGGGTGGTGTGTGACATGATGTGATGCAGCCAGCCAACAGCTTCCAAACTCATAGGTTGAGAGAAAAAAGCTTACTTCACTATAAAAAAACATTTGTAATCTAGATTGATGTGCTCCTTCCTGAAGGAGCACTCACAAAAAACTCAAACAGAAAAATGTAATCCAACCACAAAAACATTTGTTTCTTTTGACGTCAGCCCTGATAAAAAAGAATGGAAGGCTTATACTGCACACACACTTCATTGTGCACACACACAACGAAAATAATCGGGAAAACCCACTAAATCAGTTGCAATTATAGTATTCTTCATTATCAATCATAATTCTAATCTTTCGAAATGTAATCTGGGTTTATGAAAACGTGCAATGCTTCCTACTTTAAGGGTAGCCTACTTGCAGAAGAAAAAATGACAACAGAAATACGAAAGAGCTCGATCAGCAACAAGTGGAGCTGCCCTGGTTAATACCGCCATGGGTTCCAATTTGGTACGATTTGGACAGCGCTGCGACGCTTTACTATGAGATACTCAAGGCATGCCTAGGCTTAGCTTGTGTTTCAAACAATTCTCGATAAAAGTTGTAATGCATTGAGCCTCCATAAAAGTAACAGCGACGTTGCACAACATGACATATCTCTTTGGCGATAGCTTTTTAGTCCAGTTCGGTGATGTACTGGGCTATATGACAGCACATCAGATCTGCATCAAAACGCAGTGCTAACGACACCCAGTAGCCTACTAGACACAGCGATCGTTGTTTATAATATGCTTTTCTTATTCTAGTGTAATTTAATGTGTTGAAAATGACGGAATGCAGGTTATTGGTAAACCATACAGCATAAGAAGCACACACGGATATGGTGTTAGCCATGTCTATAGGCCAATAGCATGCCTTACCCCCAAAAAGATCATAACTCACCCATTTTAAACTTTGATTAAAATGTGAATTCTTGAGTGACGAATGTTAACTTCTGAAACAACAAACAGCGTTAGTCCCTTCCTTGAAAAAAACGCATACTCGAGCACTTAATGTAAACACAAATCTTCGCAATAAAGTGAACAACGTCAATGGGCGTTTCGGTCCGCATTAATAATCCAAATAAGAATCATGCAAAATGGGGCCGTGGCCAGCAGCTCGTCTCGCCTTCAGTGGATTGGCACAACTGGTTATAGATTATCGCCAACCTCTCCTGACTAATATGTCATACACTCCCCTTACTGTAGTCTCTACTGTACACTCCGGCTATACACAGAGCGCACCATTAGTGCAACCTGTTGGCTGCTATGGCAAACTGCACAAATCGAGTGAGAATCTGGTAATAACATTGTAACCGACAACAGTTTCTTCCCCAAAGTTCTTCACATATTGTACAACTTTAAGAAAAAGTGTCGTCAAAGGTTGTCTGTCAAATATTAACAATGGCGCACAATAAAACCGAATGCCTGCGCTTCTGTGAAGCAAAGTAGAGGACTATCCAGTGGCCTACTCCAACTAAAGACCTATACACTAGATAAGACTAGTCTATATAGGGATAGAATACATGGAAGATCTACAGAGGCGTACCTGGGGTAAGAAAGCAGCGCTCCTGTGCGCTGGTTAGGCCATCGTCCGTCTCCCAAGTTTGATAAAGACTCCAATCTGGTAATATCCAGCCAGACTTATCAGAATTAAAACACGGTTTCTTGTTACACTCGATGAATATCCATGCTACCTGCTAGCGCCTTTTTCAGTATGATTGAAAAAAGAAAAACCTCCAAAAGCAAGGCAATCGCAGTCGGTCAGAATGGCACGGTCGTCTATGAGCGTATTTTACCTTTTTGTGTACAACTTTTTAAGATCGAATGGAGAAGAAAAGTGATTAATTCCATTGCGGATTAAATATTCCGAAATGAAGCCTAAGTGCAATGTTGAAATACGTATGCGCGCTACACGAAAACACCAAGTTTGTATTTAAGTTACATAATATAGCCTGCTGGCTGCCGTAACGTTACACGATTGCAAACTCAGGCAGGGCAGGGCTGCTAGTTTGACACTTCGCGGTGAACGCCCCTTTTTCTGCTCAAATTCGCGATTCTGTCAAAAAGCTAAAATGTGTAAGCGTAAACTTTAGAGGTGTCGTATCGTTTGTGGAAACCGACACTTCGACTAGTAGCTTTTGTTATTCCAGTCATCCTCGAGCTGTGTCAAATATCTGAACTGGATATGCAAAAAGCTATCCATGTTTAAATCGAGACGGTGCGCTGTAGTGTTGATTCTTTATGTTTCCAGTGGTTGCAGCGCTGCATGCACCGGGCTAACAGGCTCGATACAGTAACGTTAGCCAATGCTATGGTAGCTAGCGTTAGCTTGAAACTTGATTTAATCTCTCCTTTTAGCCTTCTAGCTAGAAGACAACAACCTTCCCCGCTTGGTTCAGCTTGTGTCCTGGCGGAAAATCCGAGTGCAGGCAATCTTGCGGAGGACTACAGAGGAGAGCAGATAGAAGGACTAGTCTTGACACGAAACGCAGAGTTAAACTTATGCTCCATTATCCAAACTTTGATGAACACATTCCACGGTTAGCAACGTCCTCCCTCGCTGTCCCGTCGACACTGCCCACTAAAATATATAATATTTCTCATGCCCACGCAATCGACTTAAAGTTCGAGTCACAGCGATAGAAAACAACAAGCCCCTGTACGGAACCGAATGGCGCAGCCCTGTGATCTAACAGTTACAGTAGACGGGGCGAAGGGCAAGTTGACGGACAGCGCGCTCTGGAAATAAACAAGAGTCCAACTCAAAGCAGGCAGCTCCAGCTACAGATGCGACGTTTTGTCGCCTCCAAAATGTCGGTGGGTGTACACGGTCTAGCCCCGAGGAGTGTTCATTTATTTTAATTTATTTTTTAACTATCACCAATACAATAAGTCAGCAAAAACTTTTAACTGCCATTTGTCAAGATACCAGTTGCAATGCGCACTGCAGATAGTGGCTGCCCATCCGTCTTATCTGTCATCACAGGCAAAGGGTCTTCAATGGATTTGCTTCAACGTAAAGCGATATGCTATAGAAAACCCAAATTGAGCAAAGAAACATTGGCATCCTAAACGATTCTGCAGTATGATGGGGAATTCATTTGAACCACTACAATTATTATTTATAATGTTTATGAAAGGAGCCACACACATTTAAATACAGTATATTAATGCCATGTGGGCAAATAATAGGCCTGCCGAGCACATTCTCCCCAACCTGCCTAGGCATATAGAAGAAATAGAAAAGGCCTATATATGCACACGCTTTTACTCTTTTTAACATTTAAAGCAATATATACATTTATCTGATGTAAAACTATTACCATACCTAAAAGAAAATGCCCTTGTTATTATGCTGTCCTATTTGTCCTAGTCATTTCTCAATGGCAATCACACTTCTCATCTTTCCTGTTGGAATGCCACAAATAAACAGAGCAAAGTCTAATATGTTTGTTAATGTTTCCCGACTCAGGATTGGCTGAGGCTTGTGTAGAGGAAGAAGGGAGTTCAGGAAAAGGCAATAGGGTTTGGTTGACAAACGGCCAAACCGAGAAACCCATCCAATCGTTCCTTCATCAACAAGACAATCAAATGATGAAAAAGGAAGAGATGAGAGGGAGATGCTAGAGACATAGATACACAAACCTTTTTTATTTTATTGTTTTTTCTAACAGGGAGGACAGAGGCAGGCGAGCACATAAGTGAGAGTGGGGTGGGGGGTGGGGGGAGGTGCAGACCTCCATGCTAAGCGTGTGATTAGCAGCTAGCCCAGTGTGTCCTGTGCATGCGGTGGTCTCATTAGCGTTAGCATGGCTAGAGAGAGACTTGAGGTCCCTCAGGGCCCAGAGCAAACCACACTGTTCTCAAAACACAACCGAGGGTACACGGCAAGTTTTAAATATTGGGTAATGACCGGTGCCCATAGTCACCAATAAGAAAGTAATAAAACATTTGGTTTGAGAACATGTGGTGCACTGTGTGTACTATAGACCTATGTGTGTTTGTGTGTGCATGTTTAATGTGTTGAAAATACACCTCAAATGTATGTGAAATGTCCTCCACAGTAGTACAATTTAGATATGGACATTTCCCGATCTATAATAAAACCCCAAACCTAATTGTCACAATGTGGGAGGAACAAACTACATAGGAGGGTAATTCTGCTTCTGCAGGTTAATTTCAAGCTATGCTTGTGTTCAATGGAAAGCCATCAATATTCCCATGTGCAATTAGTTTGAAGTAAACATGTCTCCATGCCAAATTGATTTCTAGCTTGATTGACTGCTGATTACTGCATATTTATGAATACAAATATAAGCACCAGTATTTTCTCTCACAGTCGCCTGGCATGGTAGCTCTCTGTTGGAAATAAGTTTGTCAATAGCAGCATATGGAGGAGCCTCTATATATATATATATAAATATATATATATATATATAAACACACATGGGAAAATCTGGACTGGACTGAAACACACACACATAATCATATATTCACAAAATGGCAGCAATAATGAAGATACATAGTTTTCTTTTTTAAGATTCATGACATTCATGTAGTATATTTTCATATCCCTTTCATCACTGCGCCAATTTATCAGCAAAAATCCCATGGACACTTAACCAGCAATAAACCTCAACAAACATGCGGTTTTGTAGCAACAAGTGTTTATTTTAAATAAACTACTACCAACCCTTCTATAACAAATGATGTGGGAGATGGCTTGCTCGTTACTTTTTTTACGGTGATGTAATCTTTTTTCTTTTTTTCTGAAGTAACTAGTCAGCATTGGGTTATTATAAACATGAGAAATATACAATTCAGCAAAAACAGACAGAGAGAGAGAGAGAGAGAGGGGGGGGGTGAGGTAGCGAGGGAGGGATGGATGGATATACAGGCTGACAAATAGTCCGGCAGGCAGACAGACAGACAGATAGCTAAGGATGCATCGTCAGACAGATAGGCAGGCAGACAGGCAGTCAGATAGACATACAATAGACCTCAGCCAACTAGTTAGTGAACAGTGGTGACATGGTGTTGCGGCGGTGCTATGAGCTCCCGAGTTCTCCGGCATTATGGAAGTAATGAGGGCATGTGGGGAAGGCGCGCGGCAGCAACCTATTGGCCCGGCTGCGATGCATAGGGATGCACTCATGCAGCAAAAGCCTTCTGACATGGTCCTTGGATATCCTCTTGGCTTTGAAATATTAATGGCATGGCCGGTGACTAACGCACAGGCGTACACTCTCACTGTGCCAAAGAGGAAGAGAAAGGGACAGGAAAGATAGATTGATAGATAGACAGGTAGGTAGTTCGATAGATAGATAGATAGAGCAATAGGTAGATTAAGATATTGATAGATAGGTAGAGGTATAGGAAGATAGTGATATTTATAGATACATTTATATGGATAGATAGATAGATCTTGATAGTAAACGTTACTTTTGCACACTGAATAGACACATACAACCTCCATAACAACTTTATATATTAAATTATTTTTATTTTCATATATTGTCTTTTCATAGTATTTCATATTTTGACCTTTTATACCTCTGTCTTCTACATTCTGCATCTAAATTGTACGGTAATAATACCTATGGAGAAGCTTAAAGACTCTTTGGCCCAGTTCCATGAAATACCTTGATTCACTCCATCAACATTACCTTATTGTTGCACTGTAGGCCTACTTATAATCGATATTTCATTTAGTTTTTTACCTATAAGCCATACTTCGTTATTTTTCCTTTGTTTAAATTTTAAACTGCTTTGGTAATATAAATGTTTATTGTCCATGCCAATTCGCTCTTCGGAATTTAATTGATAGATATATCTATGTAGATAGATCTAGATAGATAGATGGATAGATATATCTAGATTAATAGAGATAGATAGATAGATAGATAGATATTGATAGATAGTTTGATAGCTATATCTAGATAAATAGATCCAGATAGATAGATAAATGGAAAGAGATAGGTAGACAGCGAGAGATCGAGAGAGAGAGAGTGAGTGAGTGAGTGAGAGAGAGAGAGAGAGAGAGAGAGAGAGAGAGAGAGAGAGAGAGAGAGAGAGAGGAGGCAGGTAATGTAGTGAATGTAGTCTCGCTCAGCACCTGAACTTCCTTGGGAACATGATAGTTGTGTTCTTTTCCCTCTGACTGACCTACCAGAGTCACCAGGTCACCTGTCTCTAATCCGTTAATCCATTCAGGTTCCTGGGTTTCATTGGTCAGTGCCCCTGTGACTCGTCACCTGTGCCATATGTCATTGGTTAGCGCACTTGCAACCCACACTCAGTCCTCTTTTGGGATAAGGTCACTGCAGTGAAAGGAACCTGCAGCCATAACCAGCTAGTCCCACAGCACAGAAGGACTTCTCACCCTCACAGCCAGTCGACCATGCGTTCCTATTAGCTGAAGACCAGATACATGTGACGATTGATTAGTCACAGATATGAGTGCACCTCAGCATAAAACATCTGTGTATGGAGTTGTCTATTGTACTGTGTGTGTGTCTGTGTGTGTGTTTAACACACCTGTGAGTGCCTGAATGAACTCCGGTAAAGGTCTCAGATTGAGTCGGGTCTCTACATGTTACACTTGGTTTAAGAAATAACATACAGGGTCATATACCGTGTTTTTATACATCATGTTCTTACACATGCATCGCTGTTTGGACAAAATAGGAACTACGTGAACATAAGGTCACGGCAGGGTTAAAGACAAACGTGTTACCGTTGCTGTGGTTGTGCTTGACACTCAATGCATTAACACACATGGCTCCTCTACACAGCACAA
>OOFG01000162.1:3065-23447 GCA_900323295.1 Molva molva | reverse complement strand
AAGGAGAATAGTTTACACTGACATTGAAAGGTGCTGATTTCATGATTTCAAGTTCTTGAGCCCAAAGCACACCCGTGTGGGGGCGAACACAAAGATGTTTAGAGAATACTCGTGTCCAAAATTGACTCGCTTTGGACAGACTTCCATCAGCCTTGTGAAACACACCAACTAGAAATACAACCATTGATAGCCATTGTCTTGGTTTAATCACAGACAGGACATTCGGCCCGGGCCACCAAATGCGACAGCACTCAATGAAACATTCAACTTACATTTGTCTGGTGGAGTAACGGTAATGGTTTGAGCGGTGAATTCATCGTCAAAGTAGCGCGTGTCCGTCTCGGAAGTTACTTGGGGTTTGAACGGGGGAATGAGCTGTGGAGAAAGACAACATGGAGAGTTACCGTACTTGTGTACATTTAGTAGAGTGTTCAACTGCCTTCAACTCGTCATCCACAACATTTTTCCAGTCGCTTACCTTTTTGTCGACAACATCCTGCCAGTTGATGGCGGTAAAGAACTTGTGGGTTGTGACTTCTTTGGCATCCTCAGCCCCACCTCCAAGCCTAAAATAAATACATATAATCCTTTTGTTGGTTTTTAAAATGACTCAATGGACTAGCACCTGAATACACCTGATGTCAGATTTGCCTTTAATGTATGCTCCCTTCAGATCTCTTAAGTCCTCTGGCACTGGCCATCTGATCAATCCCACGGTGAGAACCTAGACCTACGGGGAGGTACATTTCAGTGTCTGGTCCTCTTCTCTGGGATAGTCAGTCTCTGGGATAGTCAGTCTCTGGGATAAACTGAGGACATCACAATCTGTCCAATATTATCAAGCAAAATCTTAAAAGATTTACTTTTCTCTGATCATCTGTTAAAAGCACACTAAAACCTCTCAACCCTCACGCTACACTTTCAGTTTGCAATGCGGTGCTGCGACATGTGGGGCACAAGGGCTCCACGCGCACCTCTGCTTGGGGTCCTTCTTCAGCAGGCCTGCCAGCAGGGCCTTGGCCTCGGGGGCCAGGTTCTTGGGGAAGCGGATCTCCTCCATGAGGATGAGCTCGAAGAGGCGCTCGTGGTCCTGGTTGTAGAAGGGCAACCGGCCGCACATCATCTCGTACATGACCACGCCCAGGCCCCACCAGTCCACCGCCCGGCCGTAGTCGTTGTCCTCCAGAACCTGATGGAAAGGAGGGGGGTGATGAGCAGGATGCCAGACATGGACATTCAACTCCTAGGCAAGGTCACGCAGAGTTGCAGCATCACCCATTCATCTCGCATTTCTTCCTCCAATTATAGAACACAATGAATGAATGTCGTTTTTTTTTGTTTTGTCATTGGCTCAACTGCAGAATATGTGGGTTGTGGGTGGAGAAAGGCGAAGCGGCGGCCGTGCTTCCATCAGGGTTATGGGTCTAGGGTTCCAAGGGGAGGGAGAAAGTCCACTATGTTGAACACGATGAATCTTATAAGTCACCTGCAGTGTTAACTGCAACTTGTGTTTACAATAATTAGTGATGTCAGTTGGTTGGTCACAAACTGCAGGTTATTAAATGATCAGTTATTGGACATCAGAAGCAGCTAATTATCGGTTGTCGTGTGTTTTCTTTTAATAGTGCATTATTAACCCTAATATTATCTCAATCATGAAAGCACAAAGCAGCGCTTTGTGACTGCTGTTATGCAGATGGTGATCACTCTGTGGTTGCTTGAGAACACCTTCCACTAATCATTGACCATTTAATGGAAAAAGAAAGCTAACTAAGGTTTAAGCAAGAGGAAGAAATAACTGACAGGCAAACAACTCAATGGAATGTTATGTGCTGTCCTTGAGGAACACTACATAATGGTAATCCTTTCTGCTGTGCAGTGCGGTGTTTGCACAGTCACACTGTTCTGCAAACTCTTCATCTATTTAATGGACTGACTTAATTAATAACTCGTATGTAGCTCACTTAAGGTTGTTATTTCCTGTCATTCCTATATGTCAACATTATCCAAGCTGTATTGCGAGTTTGGCAATGGTAAATATTCTGATTTGATGAATTTGAGTAGCCTACAATCACAGGACAGGTAAATTGAGTGAATTTAACACAGTTCTGTTACAATTAACTGACAACAGAGCAGTGTGAATGTATAGCTACCTCGGGGGCCAGGTACTCTGGGGTTCCACAGAAGGTTTTCATGGTGGCGCCATCTGTGATGCCTTCTTTACACAGACCAAAGTCTGTGATCTTGATGTGTCCGTCTTTATCCAGCATGAGGTTCTCCAGCTGAGATAGCAACACGACAACCAGGTAAACATCTTAAGGGTGAACTGGATATGAAGCGTAACGCAATACACACAAGTTCGTCATGGACAAAACACAACTTGGTGTTAAGAAAAGGTCATCTTTGATTATTTCAGTTTTGGATGTGAATAATCCCAGATTGTATGAGGTCAGATTTAGAGAGGAGGCCTTACCTTCAGGTCCCTATAAACAACATTGCGTGAGTGTAGGTATTCCAGGGCAGACACAATCTCTGCACCATAGAATCGAGCCCGGTCCTCTGTGAAGACGCGGTCTCTTGATAAGTGAAAGAAGAGCTGCATTTGGAAGGGGAAAAAGGGCAAGACAAAAGAATGAGCGCACATCCCACCACATTAATATAAGTTTAAAATAAAGAAAGCAGGTTGAGAAATAAAGAAGTAAAGCAGGTTTAGAAAGAAAGAAATAAAGCAGGTTAAAAAAGAAAAAAAGAAACAAGAAAGAAAAAACGAACGAGACTGACCTCTCCTCCATTTGCATACTCCATTACAAAACATAGCCGGTCGTGTGTTTGGAAAGCATATTTCAGTGTCTGGGGGGGAAGATGCAAGAACATAAGTGAAGCCAAAGTGAAACCATCAAGCGCTTCATTTTTAAAACAGTGAGACCTGAGGCCACCGTCCAGCCCAATGTTACCCTACCGTTAGAAATGGATGCTTTGTATTTTGGAGAACTCTGCTTTCTGTAACCGTGTGGGCCACCTCGTCCTAATGGGAGGGAAAACATAAATAACCAGTCAGTCAAAAAACACGACGAGGTATGGGGCAAATCAACATCCAAGTGGGTCTCGTGTTAGGAAAATGTCCAACACTAACTTTGGCGATGATGACTTCTTTGCGCAGGATTTTCATGGCGTAGTACATGCCGGTGGCCTTCTCCTTCACCAGGATGACCTTCCCGAACGTCCCCTTGCCCAGCAGCTTGAGGTAATCAAAGTCGCTCATGGTCTGTGGGATGAGAGAGCGAGAACACACTCGATGAAGGGTGTCTATATCTGGTCCTCAGCCACAACAACTGCTCACCTTGGCTTTCAGATAATATGCAATGTATGCATGATGTCCGCCAATAAAAAAAAATACTAAAACGGTCTCAGCCAGAAATCAAACATCATCCCCAAAGTATCATCAATACAAGCTAAAGAAAGACCTGAAAGAAAACAAAATGATACACTTATGCTTCCTCCGGTTTGCATATCAATCACCACCAAATATCGGCTTTCCAAACCAAAAATATAGAGAGAAAGTAAAAAAACGAAATAAACACTGACCACTTTGTTGCGTGACTTGGACATGGCCACCTCCATCTCTTCAGTGCCGGTGCTGTCGCTAGGCGAGCCAAACTTGATCTCCATGGGCTCCTCATCCTGGTGCTGGCTCTTCAGGCCGTTGGCCACAGTCTGGATCGACCGCATCCATTCCTCCCTGCGCCAACGTGATCAAAGTTACATGCTGGGCGCTTTCAGAAGACGTGAACTGCATTGCAAATAAGTAGTTTGCAATGGGTGGAAAGGGCATTTCATAAATATATTTTACGGCCAACCAAACGAAAAATAAGTTAAGTAAACACATTTTGAGGGATCAGAGAATAATCCACTGTGTTTGTTGGACTAGAGGCTGTTCTGATTGGGTGTTTAGGAGGGCTTATGTGGAAGTCTCCCTCTGAGGGTTCATTTGGGAAATGGGGCTTACACTTCGCTTTAATGCAGGATTTCATAATAACGACAGTTGGCAATGAATACTGATTGGAGTGCATGAGTGGACAGCCAAACGGGGGCACAAGCTCTGTTCCACAATGATTTAGAAGGAAATATGGCCCATGGGCCTGACCTTCTTGGTCTGACCTTTGCTTTCCTCAAGAAGTAGTTGCTCTTTTAAAGATTAACACTGAAAAAACAATATTGTGTTTGCCATCACTAGTGCCTAGAGATGGCAAACACAATAATGTTTTGCACTTCTAGAAATGTAATTGAGTCATGATAGTTACCTTTTATATCCGACTTGTGCAATATCTATCGATCTATCTATCTATATATGAAGCTATATATCTATATCTATATATATGTTTCTATATGTTTCTATATAGATATATAGATAGACCTTAAAGCTGGTTGCACCATCTCATGGTATTGCTTTGGTTTACATTATTTGTTGTGCATAATATAACATCATTAGCATTATATAGTTGCATTATGTATTTTAAAAGGGGCTTTACAAACTCTTATCTTATCCGTTTGCCTCAAAACATTTTAAGAGTTCTGGGGCAAGTAAGTGGCAAGTACTATAGATTTCTTACGGTAGTGCTCGACAGGTAACCAAAAACAACACCTACCTCTCCTCGTTGCTGTCCACGTGAAAAGTGCGTTCAATAACGGTGGTCCACTGCAGACAGCGAATGACAAACGTGTTGGGCCTGGGTCGCTCAGTCTTCATGAGCTGGCATTCTACGCAAGAGCAGAGGTGGTGTTACAAAGTGTTTCACAGAAGAAAAGAGTTAAGGCGACCAATATTTTTTTTCCAGTGGCAAGCTAGTTTGAGACCCTGTGCGGCAAAACTGACCGGCAACAGAGAAGTTATTGAGGGGTGGTAGGTTGTGGTCGCTGGACACCTCTGGCTTCTCCTTGTAGCCAATGAAGGAGCCGTCGCTCTTGAGGATGAAATAGCGAGGGCGCCATGTTTTAATGTATTCACCTGGGGGGAAAGACGGGTCGTAAGGATTGGCTTAGAGCAGGTTAGGGAAATTTCAGATTGTCTAACAGGTTACTTTAACAGAGCTACAGTTGCATATACACCATGGCAACGACAATAGATAACTGAGCTAGGAGTGCTCCGTGATTTTTGGGGCCGATTTCGATCACAGGGTCTATTTGAACCCTTACTGTGTAGCATTTTTTATCTATTTAACTACTCTTAACAACATTGTATATTAAGTATTAAAATGAAGAGATGAGAAAATATCATGAACTGAGAACTGTTTATTTATTGGCACGCAACATGTGCAACATATTCAACAGACGGTGAAGCCATTTTAGCGGCGCGTAGAGCAATTGTCTCACGCGCTTTGCGTCATCTGATCGGCTCTTCCGTTCGGCTCTAATAGAGACCGCCGATCAAACGGTTCACAGCGAATATCGGCCGACATGATCGGTGGCCGTTTGATGGGAGCGCCCTTAAATTAAGCAGGGACGGGGGACGGGGACTTGCCTCTTTTGTGGAGCCACCCCTCTCTCACAACACTGATGTCGTTCATGCTGGGGTGCAGAGGTGTCTGGGGGGTCAAGGGTGGGGCTATAGGGGCCTCAGCGGTTGAGAAGGTACGACTCGTCCAATATGTAGATGAGGTCCAGACAAGTGGCGAGGATTGAGAATAACTTTGACGGCACCTAAGAGATAATGAAACATAAGATTGGTTAATTCTGGTAAGAGGAGTGCAGGTCCTTTGCACAACCAATGCAAATACAACAAAAAACTAAATCTTATTTGCATCAGAATTTATGGCGCTTGTAATTAAGCTACAAAACTGAGTTTTCAGTCCATTGAGATGCCCAAATGATTAATGATTTTCCTTAAGGAAGGCACACCACATATAACATGATCTATTTTAAACTTGATAAGACAAATGACAACAGTGCATCTCTTTTTACTACAGTGCATTTAGGAGGTTAGGGAAGTTGAACATGGCAAACTCTCATTTGAAGTCTAAATTGATAACAGAAGAATATAGGGCCTCTCACGGTAGGCTAGAGATAAGGCTATATAACACAAAGACCAAGACCAAGTCTACAAGTTTAATTCCATGATAAAGAACACAAAAAGGACTACAAATTAGCAATGTCGACAGATGAGGCTTCTGGCGGATGAGAGGGGCTTTACACACAATGCAATATTTAACTCATTGCATTTTTGTTAGCCTTAATTTAAGGTAGAGAAATACAGAAGGACCCTCCATGGTGGCTTATTGGACAAAAACCCTCCGTCAATCGTTTCGTGTACTGCTACACCACAGGACACCGAGCTCCTCCTCACCTGACTGCGTGAGGCCGTAAACCAAGGGGCCACAATAAGGGCTACTGTATGGTCTCTGTGACAGGTGCTAAGCTCTGAAGCCTTCTGCAACACAACGGCTCCGTTTCAACTTTGCCATGATACTGGCATACCATTAATACAGCATCTCCTGTGAAGCCCGTTTTGGGGTCACTGCCATTGACAGCTAGTTATTTACACTGCATCTACAAAAATGCTTGCACTGCATTGTCACATATGAAATTGACTTCTACTGCTCCAACTACGTGATGGCCTTTGCCGAAGAACTGTCAAACTAGAATAGAGTCAATACAATTACATAAGAAAACAGGAGGTTTGTTGGCATGGCTTTGTTTACAATGATACTACTTCTATATCAGCCGCCGGCTTTCTTTCTATCAACACTAAATAAAATGGCATAGAATTCATCTTCAAACCACTACGCACATGTCTATATGTCTGGGACAAGAATCCATAATTTCAACGTAATTCCAGGTACAACACGTTGGCTCAAGTCAGCTGCATAATTGCAAATATAACGCAGCTATTACTGTTTAGGTTTTATCTGTCTCTTTCCCTGTCATTTAAGATGCAGAGCATTGGCAATTGGTGGCATGGCCAGCTGTCGAGTATGTTCCCTGGGTCACCAAACGTGGGACGTCTAAATCCAGGCAACAACATCCAGGACCCTCTGCTGCTGTCCTTTTAATGAGCCGCTGGACTAAGTGGTGAGTCAGGAACATACTAGTGTGTACCAACAGTGGTGAGTCAGGACCATACTAGTAGTGTGTACCAGGAATGGTGAGTCGGGACCATACTAGTAGTATGTAACAGGAACGGTGAGTGAGGACCAAACTAGTGTGTACCAGGAGTGCTGAATCAGGACCAATACTAGTGTGTACCAGGAGTGGTGAGTGAGGACCGAACTAGTGTTTACCAGGAGTGGTGAGTGAGGAACATACTAACGTTAGTGTGTACCAGGAGTGGTGAGTCAGGCCCATACTAGTAGTGTGTATGAGGAGTGTTGAGTCAGGCCCATAATAGTGTGTACCAGGAGTGGTGCGTCAGGCCCATACTAGTAGTCTGTACCAGGAGTGGTGAGTCAGGCCCCTACTAGTAGTGTGTACCAGGACATTGACCGTGACCGCATCACGACAAAGCAAATGTAGCTTTCAAGCTAAAACACTAGCTAGCATTTTTTTGCCAGGCAACTTGCTGATGATCTGATGTTGTATATAGCGCTTTTTACTCACCTTTCACCTCCCAGATAATAAATCCGTTAGCAGCGGAGCTTCTTGAAAAGTCGCCCGTATAGAGAGAAAGAGACCCAGTTCTACTTGAAGCCTGTGTGTATTGAACTCTGTCAATGATCACACAGCTTAGCGCACTGCTTTCTTCTCCCCACACCGCGGCGGCGTGCTGGTGACGGTGGTGTGGATCAACGCGTTCGCACGACAGAAGTCAGATAAAGAAACCCCCCGTAGAGCGGAACACGGATGTGCATTTCATGAGACTAGTGTTGTTCTAAAATCGCTGAAGCAAAAACGCACCATATTCACTTGATGCTATTATTATGCGGCGGGTCGCCTTCTTATCGTGTAGGCCCTCGGTCTAAGAGCCAGACTGAATATACCAGCCCCGCATACTCACAAACAGGACGTGACGTGCAAGGCTGGCGAGCTACCACGTCCTGTTTGTGGTGCTCCCCGACTCCGTATCAACGCACTACTCGTGGATGAAGTACAATGAATTAACACGTTCATTTAAAAAATATTTTAAGTTTTATTATACACTGTAAACGTCTCTTAAACTGTCCTGTTTTGGATCATGAATACATCATCATTAATGATTCATCTTCTCTGCGGCACTGGGACTTCCACCATGGTATTGAAGGGCATCCTTGGTGTTGACTGCTTGTTATTGCGTCACACTTTATTTTGTCGTCGTTCTAACTTTCTCTGCAGGTACCGAGCGCGGGCATCGCCGACTGATGTCTCGTCGTTTCGCTTCTCCAGTTTCTTTGCCATGTCTTCATCCAATCCCTCTGAAATAACATGGAGAATCGCCAATACAATATGGAGCTTATTATTATTGTCAGCAAATGTTGCATAACCCAAGCAAGAATAACACCCATCCTACAGTCTAAACTACATGACAACACAACACACAAATCCTACAATCATTACCAATACCTTTTTGTCTCTTTGCCTCCTTCGATTCCAATTTTGCCACCTCCTCCTCATTCACCTCTTCCCTTGCTATGTTGCTCAGCTCATAGGCATCCACCTCATGAAGTTTAGGCAGCAGGTCCTTCACCCACTCGTAGCGGATGGGACACACTGTCCTGAGGTACACCCGTGAGGTCACCATCATGTCATGAAAGATGACCCAGTCCAGATCCACCTCCTGCTCAAATAACTGTGGGGGAAAATATATGGAAAAGCTCAATATGGAAATGATGCAGTCTTTTTTTATTACATTAATAATACTCCACAGACTGTGACAAATATGTCAATAAAACATTTACCGAAGATGACGGATGAACATGAACTGCGGTTCCATGACCATCCATTGTGGAGAATATCTTTCCAATAGACCTAGGCAGGTGTAGAAGGAAATTAATTGTCAAAACAAGTCAAAACACAAGCAGGCGTTTTGAAGAAAAGAAACCTCAGTGACACGTCATTGTGGTACCTCCTAGCAACATTGGTGAAGTATCCTGTGCAGAGGCATCTTCTGAACAGTTCACTTTTGTTGCCAGTAAACGTTTCCACAGGGAAATCTCTCTTCTGGAAGGCAAAATCACCAGTATTATCAAAACACGGCCAACCATATGCTAGAATCTGGCATTTAGAGCCTGACAGCATACAACGCAAAATACTAAATAATCCATTGAGATGGGTGGACTATAATTACCTTAAACAATTTTAATTAAAGGTCATCTACCTGTTGTAGCCGGAGAAGAATTTCACGCAGCTGAGTCTCTATGCTGACAGCTGACTTTAGCGCCCTCCAGTGGATCCAGTTGTCTTTACACCATGCTGAAGGAGAATCGCTGTGATATGCAGCACAAAAAACATGAAGTCAACTTTGAAAAAAATGTGGCATGAGATGAATCCTCAGCTTTGGATATATATATATATATTTTTTTTAATCAAATGAAAAGCATATATATTTTCCAGCTGTTTCATATAATAACTGTACCTGGCTTTACACCACTGAAACACACTCAATAGTGTGGCAAAGTCATTCATACCGCCTGACTTGGCAGCCAGATATCTGTGCTTCTTATCTGCTTCCTTTTGCTTCTCTGGATGCCCTGAAGAATGGTATAACAGTTAAAATGATTATACGAGTCTTTTATAACACACCTCCCCAATGTTGGCACAACTCAAATACATATTTTGACATAAAACATGCCTAAATCTAAATAAAACATTTACATTATGGTTTTTTTGGCCCAAAGTCTACACTTGAGGGAGGCCCGATGCTGCACAAACAGCTGATGAAGCAGTCGGGCTTCTAGGTCGAGTGCAACAGGAAAAGCCTGTCCAAAGACACCTAAGTGGCTACCATTGGTCAGGTGCATCCCGTCAACCTCCTTCCTCCATTCCCATTGGGTGCAAGCAGTTGCCAGCAGACCCTCAAAAGGCCCTCAATTGCCATTCATTACATAAATTACACATGAGATGTTGAAGCGTGTACTTCATCAGAGAGAGACTGAGCATGTCACAACTGTATCGGTCCTACTTTCATTGTTTGAGGATGTGTCAGAGGCCAGGTTCATATTCACCACAACTGGTGCATGAGATACTTGCTCTTCCGGACCCCTGCATGTGAGACACAGTATGTGACACTGCGTTTCCAATACAGAACTAGTTGTAGATGGTGAAAAAGTGTTGCAGCAGAGGACTTCCTCACTATATTTCTCTACCAAAAATAACAAGTTGACTTCCTGCTTTTCGCTGAAAACATTCTACCAGTTAAAAGAAAAACCTGTGAGAGCCCAAAAAGTGTTAGATAGCTTGCATTACCAGAGTGTACAAAACATGAAATGTTCATTCTTATAGGACAGACAATCGGCAGCAAAACAGATACTTTGTATATTGTGTCATGTCATTGAGTGCCATTATAAAACATTAAAAAGCACAGAATTAATCAAAACCTTGGCACTAGAGCTTTCCTGCTGCTGTACCTGGTCTGATGAAGATGTTCTCTACCGAAAGCATGGCGGCCAAGGGGAGGAGAATGTCTTCACATCCAAAGGACGCGGCCTTCAGCAAAGCCCTGGTTAGGCCCGGATGCAGGGGGAACTCCACCATCAGTTTACCCAGCTGGGTCACCCTGCCTCTCCTAGTACCAGGACAGATTTCGGCCAGATAAAGCAAGGGAAGGCATTTCAATTTTAAATGCATTTTTTTACTAAAGTGATACCTAAATAAATCAGTATCTGTGGCTGTCACAGGCCTTTAATAAACCCGTCCAATCATTTCATAAATGAAAATGATGAAAGGATTGGATGGCCTACCTGTCTGTCTACCTACCTGCCCCGCAACCTGCACGCTGTGCACTCATTGCACGTGACCGGAGTCATCCACAAGACTAAACGGACCTATTGCTAAGGCTAGCGAGCTAGTCACATGTTTTGGGGGAGTGCTTTAGAGAGCGGCCTAAAGGGAGGGGTGGGATTTTATTGGTTGGATACTTGCTGGTTTCTCCAAAGTTACCTACACCAGCTTTAGGCCCCAATTTATCACTGTATCGGTCATGATGCAGATGGATAGGGCAGAGCATAGGGGTAGAAAATAAATGTGTTCAGGTGGAGAGCCACTAACCTGTCAATAGCATCAAACTGGTAGAGCTGTTTGAGTGCTTCCAATATCAACCGCTCTTCTGGATGGTCCAGGTAAGGGAACCTTAAACAAAACAAAATAAATAAACCAAACAGCGTTACCCCATCAAGCAACGGCTTTGGCTATTCGAGTAAAGCAGGCATGTGCATGTACAATATATGAGTTATTGATTCAAATCCCTGAATGGAGATCGTTTGCCATCGTGGGATGATTATTCACAGACCTGATGACATCGTGAACCCCGAGGCACTTGAGCGTGAGGACGACGCTGGTGAGGCTTGCTCTCTGGATCTCTGGCACCGTGTAATCAAGCATGCACTTCTCCCAGAATTCATTGGTGTAGATGCGAAAGCACTTCCCAGCTGAAGTTCTTCCAGCACGGCCCGCTCTCTGTTGGGCCTCGCTCCTGTTAACGAGAGAGAATGCCAAGCCCCAACCTAATTAGCAAACAGCAATTAACAAAGTAATCAACATTGACATCATAAGTCATAGCAATGTGTGGAACTGCACAATACACATACTTGGAAATAGGCACCACCTCCAGTATGTCCATGCCTACCCTTGAGTTATGGTTAAGCTGTTTCACAAACCCACTGTCAACAATGTACCTATTTGGAAAAACAACATTGTAATTTCACAGACTTTACTCTTCATTTCCACTTGAAAATGTGTTGTATTCATTCAGAGATCCATTCATTTGGATCAGCAAACATCAGCAGAAAACAACCAGTCAGACTTACTTTATACCATTGATGGTTAGAGATGTGGCTGCAATGTTTGTGGCCACCACACACTTCCTTATTCCAGGAGGGGGCGCTTGAAAGATCTGCCTTTGTTGATCTATGAGGCAAGCATGGGGGGTTACTATGGAATTTGTATTAAACTTGTTTTCTTGTCTTCATTTGTAAAATCATGCTATGATACACACATTTAACATAGCCATTGCTGGCATTCATTTTATTAACTCTTCTTTTCTGACCAAGACAATAAGGCGGCAGCCCTTAAATCTGCATATCGCCTTATAGAGGTGATGCTATGTACCCATCCACATTCTGATCAGCTGCTGTACACATTGGACAAAACTACAAGATCCAATAATGCCTTTAGACTAGTTTGTGTGTAAAATTCGGTTCTGAAAGATAGTGTGTATTTCTGGATTGCGGTACATGTGATCGTCGGTTATGCATATTCAAGCCCAATATAAACTTGCACATCCATATTTTACGGATTAGGCAGATGAAAAAAAAAAAGAATTGACAAAATATACAAAGAACGAGCCATGCGATCTACAAATGTGTTAAAGTGATTATGGATATAATTTTAGAAGACAAGTAAAAAATGGGTATATGTGGATCGTGAAATATCAGTGTGGATATTATATAATTTTAAAAAGCATAAGTACCAAATGTTTGTGGACTGGGGTACACACAACGTGTATGGTCTTCTTCGGGTTACAATTAATAAAGTAAAATAAAAACGTCCATAGATTACCCTTTCATTTAACACTCGTGAAATCTCATTTCCTGCTCATCCGCGGACAAAACTAATTTAAAATACTCCCCTCGCTGCATCATTCTAAATAATGCAAACTTGCAGATAGTGATTGGATAAAAGCAAATGAGGAGAGGGGACTAGGGGACTTGGTGAGCATTAGTTAACATAATTCACATATCATATGTGATAACATAATATCACATATTGTCTCATCATTTGACCCTGCTGTTGGAACACCTGGGGGTCTGCACATCTTTCTCTGGTCCTTAAAAGCACGATGCACTTCTAATGTAATATAAGAACATGCATAAGAGAGAATATAGGATCCAAGAATGATGTGGTTGCTGTGTTCATACCAGTGGGCATGGATCCATATAGTGGCAGGATCAGAAGTCCCTCCACTGTTTGGTCCTGCACATCATAACGGTAGTCTATACTTTCTGCCTTCTCATACAACATGTCGCAGGCCTTCTCAATTTCAGATTGACCTGTCAAACATTAAACAATTAAAGTTTAGGTAAAAAAATTCCCTCCATTTGTTGGGTGGAAGCAGTACATTGAGCTTAGTACACTGTCTTTACCCGTCAAGAAAACCAGAATGTCCCCTGCCATTTCACTGACGTGCACATCGAGGGCTACTCTTACCACCTGTTAAACAGAAGGGCATAAAATATCATTATATCAAGAAATGTGAGCTCAATATAATGATTAAATGTATAAACCAAGCAAGTTTGCGATACAATAATAACCAACCTCGTTCACATATCTGGAGCTGTCGACTTCTTTCGGGCCTATGGCGTTACCGAACCTGCTGGTAACAGGAAAGGTCCTTCCAGGGATGGTAAAAACGGGACAATTGCCGAGGAAGGTGGAGAGCTTATTTGTCTCCAACGTGGCAGACATCACCACAACGCGCAACCGGACTGAACCATCCTTGGAGCCTTTATCAATGTGAAGGAGGGTTTTCTTTAACAAACCTAAAAGAATGTCCTGGGAAACAAATTGCAGATTAACTAATAACATTGTTTAACAATAATTATCAGTGAATTGGTACTTGGTCGTGGCTATTTACCAATTGCTATTCTAGTATCCTTGTATTTCATTCAGTCAAGAAAAAAAAGTTAAAATAGAAGTATACATCAAAAGTGTGCATTTAAGAATATACTTCCAATTTCTCAAGTTTGTTCAAATTGAAGTAGAATACTTGGCCTCTACTAAAAACAGAAAACACCGTTTACACAATTCACTCACAGTGTTGAGACTCCGCTCGTGGGCCTCGTCCAAAATCACAACACTGTATTGGGAAAGGCGAGGATCTGCCAGGATCTCTCTTAACAAGCACCCGTCTGTCATGTACTTCACCACCGTAGCCTGGTTCAGCAACACAAATTACTTATCATTTCACACATTTCGAATGCATTTTCAATAACGCCACCCTTGACTCCCTGCTTTAGTCCCTCACCTGGGATGTGCAGTCATCAAAGCGCACTTGGTAGCCGACTTCTTTGCCCAAGGTGCAGTGCATCTCTTGAGAGACCCTTTGAGCGACTGTGATAGCCGCCACTCGCCGTGGCTGAGTGATCCCTATTATACCTGTCTCCCATAGACCTGGAAGTAAGAGTCATGTCAACGTTTTAGCTTCTTAGCCTCCTCTTACTTTACCACATCGTATTTGATAAAATTTGGAATCGAAGTGGGGATCTCACGCACCTGCTTCATACAAATATTGTGGAAGTTGTGTGGTTTTCCCACTGCCGGTTTCACCAGTCACAACAAGGAATACGTTGTCCTTCACAAGCTTTGTAAGTTCGGCTTTGTGTTGAAGGATGGGCAGGCACTGCGCTTCATCACAACGTTTAGTTTCACACTTATTTGGCTTTGACATGATGCGAAAATGTATAAAAGCTTTCCTTTTTTTCTATTTTGGTAAAAAAAAAATTGTAGCAAATAATATAAAATTCTCTGTCTAATCATGTAATGGTAAACATTACAACATTACTTTAACTTAGCTCTAAAATGTAGCCTACCTTTTTTTTCGTTGCGAAAATGCGTGCATGAAATAACTTCCGCAAGACATTTGACATCGCGCTGGTATTGGCTGAAATATGAACACGTGACTACACATCGTTTGCGTAGGCAGCGTTCCATGTTTATTGGTCAGGTGAACAGTTGTAAACACAGCAGGTCATTTATTTACTAGAAGGATAGGGGGTCCACCCGAGACTATATCATGCAGAATCCTCTGACTTCTTGCCCGTCTTGTTTGTAGTACTCTTTCTGGAGTAAATGGAACAGTATATGTATTGTTTACAATGCATTATTATAACTTCCAAAAGGTGAAGGAAAGCAATTCATTTTGAGAATAGCCTACAAAGTAGCTTAAATAAGAAATTAATGAATTTAAAATAAAAAATATATAAACGCACTCACTATTTTTACATTGCGAGCAATCTTGTCCTTTGCATATCTCTATATTGCAGTGGAAATACACCTGTAGGAACATTGTTTTCAGTTTACTTGAATGCTTAAATGCATATTATAGACGTTTTAATAGATCTTTGTTTATGGTCACATACCAGTCTTTTCCACCCTGGGGGCACGTTCACAAACGAGAAGAGCTTGGTGACAAAGCGCTTTCGAAGGGATGCATACCTCACCTCCTTGCTAGACTCAACCGGCCACAAAAGAGTCCCTTCATGGCTATCCCCGCTAAAAGGACACCTGGATTATTACAGAGCAAAGATTTAGTTTGACCTTCTCAAGTGTTTAAGGAAATAAGCAGTGGTGGAAGAAGAACTCAGATCTTGTACTTGAGTAAAAGTAGTAGGCCTGCGCTCTAAAAGTCCTGTATTGAAAATGTTACTCAACGTAAAAGTACAAAATAATTAGCATCAATATATACTTAAAGTACCAAAAATAAACTGACTCATTACACACAATGACCCATGTCAGGATAATATATATTATAGGATTATATGTATTGGTGCATTAATATGCACATCACTTTAATGTTGTAGCTGGTAAAGTTAAAGCTAATTTTAATTCATTTATATATTAATTTACATACTGCTTGGTATCTTATGAATTTCCTCCTGGGGACCAATAACACCTTATTGATATAATAATATAATGTATTTAGCGCTTATATTTTGTATTGTTAATCTGAATCGAAAGTAACTAGTAAAGCTGTCAGATAAATGCAGTGTAGTAAAAAGTACAAAAGTTGACTTTGAGAAGTAATGGAGTAGAAGTATAAAAGGTAGGAGAAAAAATAAATACTCAAGTAAAGTACAAGTACCTCAAATGTACAGTACTTGAGTAAATGTACTTAGTTACTTTCCACCACTTGAAATAAGAAGAGTGCAGTGACCGTTTAACGAGCAAGTTCCATCTCAGTGGGTTGTCTGGGTTGTGAGTGGGTGTGGCCCAGCAGTCCTCCAGCAGCAGCTCAAGTGCTCCGTCCTTCCATTTGAGAAGATGCACCTCGACGTAAACATGCTGTCCCAGTTGAGTGGCTATTGGTGGGCTGCGGGACGAGAAGAAGGACCTGTAGGAAGAATCTGTAGAAGAAATTTACAGTACATATCTTTCCTTCCATTGGAGATACGCTTATTCAATAAAGGGTTGCCATTGATGCAAAAAAATATTTAATATAAATCAGTGTCTTCAACACTTGGTTGACATATTTGATATTGACATTTGACATATTGTATTAGCATTAACACTCAAATTATAAAATAGGCCTACAATTAGCAATGTCAATCTGTTTGGCACATACAAACAAAAAGATTTGAGCAGAAACACAGAACAACCTTTAGCAAACCTCAACTCTGCCCTGATTGTTCCATCACTCTTGAGTGCTGGTTGATGTTCTGCCCTCTGGCCTAAGATCTTCACATCCAACAAAGACATGCTCGGCAATGCAAAGCTGCACACCACTGTCAGTCTGACAGAAACAAGAATTGCAACTGAATTAGTATTGAAATTAATTAGAGACCGACATGAACCATGTTGTTTTTCCATCTTTCTTTCTTTTCATACCGAAAGGGAACTAGTCTTATTCTAGAGCCTCTCTCTCTTCTTGCACCAATGTTGATCCAATAGATAATGCTGTTGTTTATCTCCTGAAAAAAAAATGCAATACTTATTTTAGATGCATTGGTCTGCGGAATCTTTAATTAAGTGCATGGCCTTTATGCTATTTACATACCACAGACTGGGTGCCGCATTCAGTGAAGGGAAAGCTGAAAGTGACAGAGTTGATGGATCTAGTTTTGGGTTTACACTTCACGCTTTGGCTGGAGGGGATCCGGATGGTGTCCAGATTCAAAGGGGTCACTGTGGCATTCTTGTGAATAACGATGTTGAATCCATTTTTGTCACAGTGCTCGGCTAATTGTGGTGATTTTAGAAGCGCATTGTGTTCTTTTATTTCTTCTGTTGGACACATTCTGATAATCAACAATGAGTTCTAATAGTCACATCAAACATGACGCCACAGAATTGTATCTGCCAGGAGTAATTTGTACCTTTCTGTTCAGCTATGCATGTCACGAGGGTTGGCTTCATTATATGAACCCTGCCATTGTTTGCAAATTGTATGATGACAACACTTAACGTTCTGAAATGTTTCTGAAAGGTCAACAGGGTTTTGGGAGGTAAGAAACATGCATATGTATGAACATTAATCAATGTGGGTCATTATGGATGTTGGCTTCAAAGTACGGCTTACTTGTCTTGTCACAAAACAGCCATGGTAAGAAACCGTTAGGATGACAAAGTTATCAGTTTCTTTGAAGAAGTAGTGGCATTGATGAGCAATGGCCATGGCTTCATAATACCTGCCTTGTGCATCTATGTAGAAAAGATGACTAAGCAAAACGCCTTGACCATAAACTGAACAACTTACTAAATAAGAATATATTCCTTAGGCTTACCTTGAACATAAATGGCGAAGGGGAGATTTGCAACTTGCTGTTTTGATATATAAACAGACATGAAGTCTTTCTGGCAAAGTATAGTGTTGTTTTTTACAGAATAATCCCCCATTTGAAATGGTTTTGAAGAGCAACATACTTTGCATTTCCAAATGAGCAGGGAGAATATGATTAATTTCCACAGAGTAATGATGTGGATACAGGTCATAATGTTAAGTTAGGTCAGGCTGGTTGAGATTGGTCTAGTGTCAAAAAAACAAACCAGATGTTTCTTATTTACTCTAATTATCCTAAAGCCAACTCACAGGATATATGGTATTCTCTTTTGTCCTTTATTGATCAATTTGACAATAACACCTTCAATCAAAGGTATAACATAAAAGTAATGAAGTTACAATACAGGTCAGGGAAGGTTGAGTTTAGGTATTAGGTTGAATATAATTAGGTTTAGAAATGAGCTTAGTCGGGGTAGGGGCCTGGTGGAAAGAACCGCATCATGATCACACGATCACACGATCACATGATCACACAAAACATGTCAATCACATGCCTGGACAATGAAAGGAGATTTTGAACCTTTATATTTATAAGAATTAGGAGACATAAACAAATATAAGTATTTGTAATTACATTACACTACTATCATTAATTGTTTAAGTCATTCATTGTTTTTATTTAAAAATAAAAAAGCCAGCAATAACAGATATTCAAATTCATTTTTTCTAAAGATTAATGAGTGGGGCTGCTGTTGTAAATTGGGTTTTCATATCCTGAAGAAGACAACAAAATGAGTGGACAGCCATTAAAACAGAATAAAGACAATTTTGACCTTGATAATACATAAGATAGGCCTGCTAGGCATACTCACTCTGTTTAGCTTTCTTTCTCCAAAGACTTGCTGCAATAACAAACAAATAACATTTCATAAAAATATTTTCGAATTTTTCAGTTATGTTTATTTTTGTAGTTATTTTCTGAAGCAACTGCTCCTTTTACCTCTGCGTGGTCTATCCCTTTCAGCGGACATCGTTTGCTGGATTAACTCATCTTGATTTACTGTAAAGTTATAAAGGCCTTATTATCAGTAAAAAAAAACAACTTCATACAGACATTATATAAAAAATACAATTAATGTACAGCCTACATTAAGGCATCCGAGATGCAAATTACCGTAAAAATTACGACTTGTTCGTTGTAGTCTGCTGAAGATTTCTGAAAATTAAGAAAATGTATTAGAGAGCGGTAAGCATATAGCCTCACACAGCCAGACCAAAGTCGCTTCACGAAAATGGAGGTCAGCTCGCAAGATTGAGGCTGGCATTGAGAGGCTTGTTAATAGATGGATGTGCCACAAATATAAAGCACCAGACGTCATCAGAGACCTCTGTTTAGCAGAGTCTGCTTTCTCTCGGTACTCCTGGTCCGTGCGAGCTGCGGGGGTCCTCTGACTGCATTACAGGGGGCGACACTTTCGATCTGATGATGCTCCTGATCATGAACGGTTGCGGGGAGACCTTGACCTTGATTTCTGGCCAGGCGCTCGTCTTCAGATAGGCCTATGGTTGCAGGGTCCCGCTCATCGTTTCCTTATGAACAAAAATACTAATAAAACCCCAAAACAAATACAACAGCAATAAATAAATACTGTTGAACTACCAGCAAGAACCTAAATAAAGTCGGCATGAACTCAACAAATGAACTTGATGATAGATGACATTTTTGCAAAAAGAATAAGTGAGAGAACCACACCGTGAATGAGATGGTTGTTGTTGTCTCCTGGGAATGAAAAACACAATACCTTCATGTTAAACCATCTTTTATATTTATCTACACTGTGAAATAGCAGTATCTGAATTATAGTTCTGTTTGTGGGTGTACATATATTGAGTCCTTCTTTTATTATATTGCATTGATTTGTTCTGTGTGCATGTTTAGCCCTCCCTCTAATACCTTGTCTCTTAAGGGCCCCTCTCTGTGACAGGGAACACACTTACCGCCCTGTCGCAGAACTAAGAATATGTACTTAATTGCATTAATACATCTTTATTGTTTACATTGTTCATACATGTCCATTATCTATTTTCCATTTGTTCCTATTTCACATTTAATAAATACAATTCTACAATTTTTGTAGGCCTACAGATTTTGTTTCATAGTAAATCATCTCTGTGCCAATCTCTGTGCCAATAAATGACCTCCTTTTTTCTAACATAGTGTGAAATGGATTAACTCACGTGAGCATGCGTAATAACAGCAGAAACATACGAACAGGATGAATGTGGTCACGCCAACGGTGATGCACAAAGGAAGTCTCAGATCAACTTCTGCATGAGAAACAGCAGCTTTATCTCACGTACCTGGCACTTTATATAGTTCTCTTTCTCTCTCATACAGTCAGTCAGTCTGTCTGTCTGTCTGTCTGCTTTCTCTCTCTCTCTAAAAATAACAACAACCATGATAAGATTATACTATAATTATCATTATTAAAACAATAATTGTTATTATATCATATGTTATAAGTATAATAATAATAATCATTCTTCTTCTTCTTCTTATTATTGTTATTATTATTATCAGACAGAAAAGTATAAATAATTATCACATTTCTCACCATATTTTTCAACTACCACTTGGTGACATGCATCGGCTTGTCCACACTGGTAGCATCCCAGGTCTGATTCTTGAAGACCGTCGATACGGATGGTGAAGTTCCCTCGGTAGCCCTCGTTGGGGTAGGTTTTCACCCGACCTTGCCTGGGCT
>OOFG01000159.1:8860-22537 GCA_900323295.1 Molva molva | reverse complement strand
ACTGATCACTCAATGTGCAACAGGTATGCAGCCTCACCCAGCCCCAGAGTCCAATCAGACTCAGCCAGGTGAGGCTGCTTAAACCAGCCATGCATATTATTATTATACTAATAATATGTACTATATATACTAAGCAAAGCTCTCGATCTACCGGTCAATCTTCGTTCCTACCCTCACCTATGGTCATGAAGGATGGGTGATGACCGAAAGAATGAGATCGCGTATACAAGCGGCTGAAATGGGTTTTCTCAGGAGGGTGGCGGGCGTCTCCCTTAGAGATAGGGTGAGAAGCTCAGCCATCCGTGAGGAACTCGGAGTAGAGCCGCTGCTCCTTCGCGTAGAAAGGAGTCAGTTGAGGTGGTTTGGGCATCTGGTAAGGATGCCCCCTGGGCGCCTCCCTTGGGAGGTGTTTCAGGCACGTCCAGTGGGGAGGAGGCCTCGGGGAAGACCCAGGATTAGGTGGAGAGATTATATCTCAACACTGGCCTGGGAACGCCTCGGGATCCCCCCGTCAGAGCTGGTCAATGTGACCCGGGAAAGGGAAGTCTGGGGTCCCCTGCTAGAGCTGCTGCCCCCGTGACCCGACCCTGGATAAGCGGATGATGATGATGATGATGATGACTTCAAGCACACTATTGGTTATTTTCTTGAAATATTTTCTGACTACATAAAATGTTCTCTAAATGAAATGTAAATATACGACAATCATTACAGTAATAAGTAATATAAATACTGACACTCTCCCAACAAGCATGTTGCCATCATAACCAAACCATTAACAATTGGATGTTGGGTGGAGGTATCTATACAATATGAAACCCATTATACTTGATCATTTAGAACACCTAAATCAAAATGTAAAGTATGTAAATGTCTCAAAACTTTGATACTTCACAATATCTAAAAAACTAGCCTTGGTTAAGTAAAGTTTTGTGAATTACAAAGTACTAGTAGTAGTGTTTCCCCTTAAAACAATTTTCAATCAGTGCTGATGTGCGCGTGCACACAGTGCTGATGTGCACGATGCTGATGTGCGTGTGAGTGTGCACACAATCCTGACGCATGTGTGCGCGGTGCTGATATGCACAGACACAGAGGATTAAGTGTGGCCAGTCGGGGTGAAACAGTTCACAAAACCACAGTTTGGTACGATACGGTACAGTGGTTTACAAAAAAACAATATATTTTCCATCTATTATTATAACAGTAATCAACATGGATAGCTTGGCCTCCGGCAGCATATGGAAACATAAACAAAACACTGCCCTATAACATAATTTGCCGCGGGGAGTTGCAGGGTAGACTTACCCGACTAGACTTGCAGGGTGTTAAACCGCGTCTCAAGTTCGCACAGACACGGCGAGCGTCACTTAACTTTATGTGGATATTTTACCCACGTTAATTTCGTTATAGGCTACGCCCTTGGTTTATTCAGGATGCATGTAAGACATAACACAAAAATGTGAATCAAATACACGTTCTAAATCTCAACGAGTAGCCTACTCATGCAGACCTACTCGTTTTATAGGCCGCGATTGTGTCCACCAAGGTACAAATATCAAAAATATCCTATTTTCATTCTGCAATTTGAAGCCATCCCACAGTTAATTTAACTCTTTGTTTCCTACATTTAGCCTTAGCCATTCATTAGCTAATGCCACCTACAGTATCATCTTGCGTTTTTTATAATCCTATAGATGAACGCTATTTTGCCGTCAGTATTAGCATGTATGTAGCATAATGACATTCTTGAGAAAACAGGACAACTAAATACATTTTCCTTAGTGCAAGGCCACACCTTCAACTTTGCTGCTAAACAATAAAAAAGAAACAACGTACAAATGATGACCTGAAACATAGTCCAGCAGCACTGAAAATCGTAATGAGTCTACTGTACAATCTTGCACTTGGCATAACGGGTGGCAACTATATCTTCATGAAATTTATGACTGAGAATTAGATAGAAAAATAAGGTCATATACTGAAAATGGCGGTAGCCTGCGAAGAGAACTCAAATTATATAGAAATTGAACACTGCAGACAAATATGGCCTCGGTTTCTGTGGTTACAACACTCTGAAGTCTACCTCCCCAAGGCATGCTACTCGTATATGATAGCACCCATTAAAAACATATATGTCTTCTTTACAACCTGTGTGTAGAAGCTTAATTGTCTTGTCAACTTCAAAACAATGTGAAGAATGAAGTGCATATACCACATAGACACAAAGACATGTCTACAATGCCTCAAGCTTATGTGCGCAAAAGTCAGAGGGTTGCCAGCTGACTAAGTCTGGCAATTTACCAAGAGATGGATTGTTTTGTCTGCCTCATTGGCAGTCTCTTTAAGGACGTCCTCGTTTGTCTCAATAGAAACAAAAACAAAACTGAAACTGAAAACTATATATTATATTGGAGATTTTTTTTATTTTTTATTATGGATGTTCGTCATAAGTCGACTAGTTGACTAGACTGCACTTCCTAGCCGGCACCAGAAATACGAGTCAGTTAATGCTTTGGCAACACTTTATAATAACGTTAAGTCATAAGCCATTTATAAGCCTTCAGTTAATGATGAACCAATCATTAACAAAACATTAATATACATTTGTAGACGATGACTAAATGCTCAGTCTACCAGCCTATCTAGTGGACTGTACAAACTGGGAGACTAGTCTACCAGGTAGACGTCGTACACACATCATGGGTGGACACTCCAACTGGTGATGTCACTAGAGGGTCGATTTTGACATGGCTTGTAATGGCCCTTTCAACTTCAAACCTGTTGGTAAAATAGGGGGCCTTAAACACAGCAGTTATCCGCCTGATTATATTTTAAGTAGTTTGAGCGAACAGCAGCTTCATTGTTATCACGTCATGACAGACGATCATGCAGTGATGCACGTCGCAAAATGTCACCCTTTCAGCCTAATTTAAAAAATGATTTTTTTATAAAAAGACTATATGAAGCACCTCGAATTGAATGCGGGATATTTTGACAGATTTCTAGCCATTTTCGTTTTTTTTTAGTCACAAAACGTACGGATAACCATCTGGGACATTAGTTATACAGAATTTATTTGACTTGGCATGTATGGCCAGATGTTAGCAGCACAAAATATTTGCTTTAGGCAACAGCCTATGATTAACCTTTCCATTCTAACTTCTGAACCAGCTGATGTGAAAATGTTATGTTTTACATCACTTTGACATGAGCACACAAATTGTAGGCAATGTATTGGAACCACTGAACGGTAACGTCCTTATATCCATCAAAAAAAGTTAATTTGATTGATTATCAAGGCAGAACATATTTGTTGCATTTACCATGTAACATTGTGAATAAAGGGTCCAAAAAGGGCCAACTGGCAGGACATTCCCCAGTCCAGCCAAGTAGACACAGCACTCAAAGTTCTGCAACAGACCCTTGGTTTGCCAAACCAACGCATGCATCCCAAACCATTGACGGAAACCACTTAATCACCGCTGTTTCCTCTATGATTCTGTCGTGGACAGAACAACAGACCAAGTGACCAAATGGCCAGCCGACATTGCCATCCTTAAATCCTTTTGCTTTCGCTAGTGTGGCTAAAAAGGGACAAGCTGGATGCGGTCTTACCCACAGAGAAGCTAAACATGAAATTAAGAGGGGGAGGGCTAAGCGCAAGGGACTGGGACTTGGCCCAATGTTCATCTACCAATGTATTTAATGCCCTGACTAATGACTAATGAAAAAGGGCAGCCCTTTCAAACTGCTTCTGACACTTTAGATGTGTCAACCAATAGGTCCGGTATATTTTCGCTCATCACTAACAATGTCACAGCCCTCTCAAATTCTAAAATACAAAAAATTGAATAAATAACTATAAGTTGCATAATATGACTTATTATATTGATTATTTTATACTATATATCATAGTTCACATTTGGGGAACTATGTTTTTCCACGTTCACACACAAGTATTTGATCTGCTGCCAGGCAATTTAAATCACACATCTTTTCAGATAACAAGGCCATCTTGTAGCAAATTCTTCCTCTATTTGCATGATTTCAAAAAGCCAAAAGAGCAATACTAACGCACTACAGAGATGGATGGCAGATGTGTTCTCCTCAAATGTAAAAAGGAAAAGAAAAATAGCAACAGTAAGCAACCCATGGCTCTTAGGGTCTACCTCTAAATACAAGAGGGAGTAGTTGATTGATTTTTGGCTGTGACACACACACAGCTGCACAGGTGTATCCCAGTGACAACACGTCTCTCCTGCATCTTACGCTTCTTTCAATGAAACTCCCAACTGCTAGATCTTTATGCAAAGAAATCACAGAATGTCTCCTCATTCCACACAGTAGCCTGGTTTCAATCTGACTAGAGCCAAGTCCACTCTGTTGTTTTGTAATGCCCGACAGAGCAATGAATAGTGGTGACGGTACGAAATCTGTGTGTGTGTGTGTGTGTGTGTGTGTGTGTGTGTGTGTGTGTGTGTGATGATTCACGTCCATTTTGTTCCGTATTAATGTGTGTCATTCTGTAAAGAAGAAGAAGCGGAAGAAGAAAGTGGAAGAGATAGAGATCGTAAAGAATATGGAAACCCAAAAGAAAAGATGCCTAAAACAAGATTGAGGGGCAATTCAGGCCAGGCAAAACAGGAGATAAAATAAGCAGTTACTTTGGCATGTAGTGGCTTAATTGGCGGTGGCAAAAACCAAAACAAAGCTGAACCACATACAGCCTGCCAGTGGATAAGTACCATAATGCTATAAGAGGGGCTTTTAAATATGAAGGTAAACATGGCCTTAAGGAGTATTTACTTGATTGTAGAATAAGGCTTTATGGTTTTTCATAAATGTTCAGCTTCATGGTTTTTAATAAACGTTCAGCTATTAGAAAACATTGCTTTGCTGAGGTCAGGCAATACAATGAAAAGAAAGGAAATTAAAATATAAAAAGATTTGTGTTATTTAGGTTCTGGCTTCGTTTAGGCGCCATTTTTTACGTCTAGACTCAGTCACTCAGTATATTGTTTACCAAATCAACACTGACATACAGAAATAAAGACTGATATACTGGATACAACCAAGCACAGGACGCTATACTAGACTGAATCGATGCATGGGAAAGTCTTGTTTGACAGAGCCTTTGCAATACTTGCAGGGCATGTACTACTCTGCAGATTGGAGTGGAAAACACCCTATCTGCTCTGCTAGATACAGGAGACAACAGTGATAATGTAGTCTTTTCCTGTTTGTCATTATAGGGTCGTAAAACTCTTTTAATTTCAATAACTTTTGAAAGGTTCTGACTTATTTTCTTTCTACTATCTGTGTTGTATATCATGTTCTGGACCCCAAGTATTTTGAATTATTAAAATGTGTAGTGAAAACTATTTAATTCCCTCGAAGTCTGACACTGACATGATTACATTTATGTTGTAAAAGCCAAAGTTAGAGTAACTAAGATGACAAGAAACCGTTTATGGAAGACTTAATTGATAAGATTGGTTCAGTTTTGCTACTACTATTTCCCTACCATGTGGCTTTACTTATGCCCATGTTGGGTAACATACCATATTGAGTATATTTACATGGAAACAAATAACCGTATTTAAAATGGTTTAAAGCAATAATGCAATTACATGTGCACGTTTGCCTATTAAAACAGAATATTGAATGTCAGTATGACAATGCCTTAACATTGCTTGGTATGGGCAAGTCTATTTGACATTAATTATTTAAACATCCACCCTTTTTTCTTCTATGCCTGACTCTGATTTTCTCACTTGTATTTTCAAGATGTACATTGGGTGAGACATAGTATGACAGTATCATCGTTTCTATTTAATGTGAAACTAAGTTGGAAAAGATTTAAAACTTTAAACACCTAAAGCCCAAAAGTGTGACAAACATTGCATTTAAGTATTCTAATATTAACTGCTGACGATCATTCAGGTCATAAGATGCTAGTCCAGTACGTCTGTTCTGCTTGCTGTCATTTAGCAGCAGTCTTGCAATAAACGGCATTATTTTTAAGGGTATGCAATATACAGTTTTGTGCATTGTACTTGCAATAGTGCAGGGGATACATTTTTCACAGGCCTGTTTTCCATTTGTGCTGTGCTCCAAAACTTCGTGAGTGAATGGACATCTTGCACACGACACAAATTACCAACACTCAACTTAAACGTGAGTGTGGGCACCAAGGGCTCCCGCTTTACCTGCAATACAATCTAGATAGACAAGGACTAGCCATACAGTTCAGTACACAAGCGATTTCATTAGCACTTGTTCCAATGTCCCAGGAGACGTCAGTCAACAAAGTTGTTGATGTTCAGAGCCCTGTTGTTGATACCTCAACCACGGCAGTATCGACTAATGTCACGTTAGCCAACTCCGATGACAAACTTGCATTAGCTAAAACTGGCTCTAGTTGTTGACAGTGCTTGCGACGTCATGATTTAAAGGGTGCTTAAGTAGATCTAACAAACCAGATACTCTGTGTTAAAGTGGTGATTATTGTGATCACAGTATTCGATGTGAGCAAAACAAAGATGACACAAACAAGCTAAAAGACTGGCGAAGGGGTAAAAACAATGCTAACGTCTTGTTGGCAAAGTAATTTAGCTAGCCTCCCTAGCTGTCCCATGAACCTGAAATGCTCGTACCAAATGCATTAAGGACTGAAGAACAGCCACACTATAATGCAAATGTTGCGTAGGCCCGCTGAATAGCTAGAGAGACTCCTAGGTAGCATGCAGTACAGCTTAAGTAACCTATGTCCACTCTTACAAGCCGTTAGCCAGCTGCTTGCAGACGGGCCCAGTAGCTTGCTAGGTAGCTATCTAGCTAGCTCCTTAGCAGCCATGTCCGCCATCACAAAGATGGGCAGACAGCTGGCTGAAAGTGGAAAACAGACTGTTAAGAAAGTATCTGTTAAACGACACGGCTTCGGGTTTTTGTGATCGGGTGTAAGGAGTTAGTGTAGTCAGCCAGGTATGTTTTATTACCGTGTCAGTAGCTCCGGCTTCCCGTAACTCCGAGTTACTCTGGGGTTCCTTTTTGCTGGCTGGTAAAATGCCAGTCGTTTTGGCTTTCTGGGCCCGACGAACCGCTACGATCAGTGGCCATAAAGCTCCAGTACCACAAAAACAGCAGTAGGCAAAAAAGTCACCTTCCACGGCAAAAACAGGACCACCGCGATACCCAAAATAACATAGTGTAATGACATTGTAGATATAAAAGTTGGTCTTTTTTATTTGTATTTTGTTTTTATAGACTTAATGGAACCAGTAGGAAAATATAAATAATACTCGTAACATGTTCAACAACGAAAATATTTTTTTCTACACGTCTTCTAGCTCCTATAGGGTCAAGGATTCAAACTTATTTCATGTTTAGTATCTATCTATCTCTATTGCTTTCTTTCTTTAGTTATAGAATAATATACATACATACAAACACATACATACAAACACATTTTTTGCATTAGGCCTATATGTAATATACTTTATATGTATGAATACACATATGAGATAAACAGCTGCAGATTGCTGGCCTACTCATTTCCACAGTAGTTTTTGAATTTAATGTGCACTATGGGACTACTCATATTTAAGACTGCTGAAGATTGTGAACTATATGCAGCACTTCAAATCATACAACTGAATACAACAATAACACCAATAACATGAATTAAATATGAATCAAAGTTATAAAATGACAAATAGATGTACTCGATATAATCTATACATTATAGTTCCAAGCAATTAACCCAAAGGACTAAGATACAGCTGAATGAGAAAAAAGAACAAGACCATGTCAGTGTGTGAAAATTACTAAATTGCGCCACCATCTGATTGTATTAAATCACTGTTAAAATGTTGTGATTTGAGTATTCTCCTGGAAAAACAACAAAGAATAACTTGAAATAATAATAGAAATTATGTTAACATATAAACATAAGTATATAGAAACAACATGGAATGACAAGTGACAAGTCATAATGTTTATTGTAATTGAGAAAATATAGCTTAACGGCCATAACAGAGCCAAAAAGTCACGTTATATGCATTTTTGGATTTCTACAAGAAAATATGCACTGAAGAATACATGTAGATTATAAACTCTCTTTTTCAAACTATTATTTTGTACCAGCAATGGTTCCGTATGTCCAGTAAATAGGTCTATTCTATATTATCAACTTGTAACAATCAATTTGTTAATATAGTTATATCACATCTGTTCTTGTTGTACGTTCGCGTGTGTGTGTTTGCATGTGTTGCCGTTGTGTTTGTGTGTCTTTGCTTGTGTTCCATTCTATGCCTTCTTTGCGCACAACGAGTTTGTCTTGCGGCAGAAGCAGATGGCGTTAAAAAACCGACATTGGCAGCTTGCGCACGGGTCACAGCAGCGGGAATTGGGCAGGCAGCCCTCGGAAACCTCGGAACACTTTGAAGCATCGGGGATCTTAGCCACTTTAGGAGGCGGCGCTTTGGGATGTGCCGGGCGCACCCTGGGCCTCTGTAAAGGAAACACAACAGGAGGCCTGAAGGTCAAAGGGTTGCGGCGGTCGGAGTCGAGTTGTAATTCAAGACGTCGGACGTGTGCGTAAGGTGGACGCCACCTCGGCTTTACATCCTGAGGGCTAAGAGCACTTCATTCCTTGAGAATTCCCCTAACTATCAATTGTAATATTCCACAACTGTGTCTGATTTATCACCTGCACTAGCATATGTATATTATATTAATATGGATCCCGACCATCTGACATTAATGAATTCCAACTATATTTCATGGTTAAAGAGTAGATTTATTGCCAACATACTGTCCAATGGTTCATATCTGACACTGCCTGTTATATTTTAACCTGAGAACGAGCGCTAGAGAGAGATACGATGGAAGATCTGGAACGAAAAACGAAGAGCACAATGATGGACACAGAATTCCAACTTACCAGCTCATAGACTCTCTGCCGCTCATACACTCTTCGTGCAAACAGTGGCCTCTGTCTGCCTTGGATCAAAAACTCTGTTAGGGCACAAAACACACAAAAACAAGACATTGTTACAGTGTCCATTAGCGGCAGAATATGTAGTGTGTGTGTGTGTGTGTGTGTTTGAATAGGGCAGAAAAAAAGAAAGGTACATGGGTTACATTCCTGTAAATTACGTTCCTGGGTAAAGGATGGAAACAGACATTCTTATACTTTCACAAAGCTGTCTCTAGTTTTATTTATCCAGGTCGCCATGATACCACGAGCTGCTCGGATGAAAATTTGTGTATACCTTTTCGACAGACGTGCCAAATATGTGTGTACAGTGTAGGTTTGCTACCAAATCGTGATGTAGATGGTCAAAAGAGGTAAAAAAAGGTGGACACCTGGCACAGGAAACAGACAAGACTAGACACTATTAACGTTCCAATAAGCAAGCACAGCAAACCTCAAGTATTCAGGACCAGCTTCTTCGTATATATCAGCCAATCGTGTCCACTGTGGAAGACTATTTTTGAGGAACAATCTAACTAAGCAGTAAGGAAAGTAGAATGGACTCTTCTTCTTCGCACTCAACGAGCATCGATCAGCCAATGGGCATTAAGTAGCCTGCCTGAACCTTTATCATTACTTCTTAAAGAGTAGGGCCTTGTGCCACACTTAAGAATTTACAAGCCCTTTAAAAGGACCGTTCAGTGAATTTAAACAGATCACAATTGTCCATCCCTGCTAGTAGAGGCCAACTGAAATCACAATATATGAATTAGTTTGTTAGTAATCAAATTTACTTGACACACATAGTCACAGAATAGTCCAGTCACATCTCAGTATAGTCCAGTCATGAGAAAAGGGTTGCATATACTACCCATCCCAAAGTAATCTAGAACGGGTATTCAAGCACTATTTTTAGTAGTGTCACTTGACTTAATGGCTCAGTCACCTTCCCCCCTTCTACTCGTCATGAATACACCAGCAGGACCCTCCTTGATAGCAGACAAACTAAAATCTGGCTGAACGGAGCGTTTCACTTTCTTTCGCTTCATTGTTGTTTTGACCAATCATGTTGCTGAGGGTGGCAAACACAAACTCTGCCAGCATTAGTAAATAGTAAAAAAATCGTCTGCAGGGTTTCTTATAAACTGTTTAGACATACACTTATTTATTAAAAACCTTTGGAGAGCTTCATCCACTCGCATGAATGAGTTTCTCTCAAAAAATAAGGTGTGACTCCGCCTCTTTCCGTTTTTGGTTTCCACCCCAGAAGTTCTGCTATAACATAGTAGGAATGCTGGATCTGAGATAAGGTTATCACAGACAGCATCACAACCCTGGCACCACTTCAATGGCTTCCTATTAGGACACAAACTTGAGATTTCACTGATTACTTTAAAAGCACACTAGACATGCTGAACTCTTATGATCTAGGGTGCGGCTTATAACTAAAGGCATCCGTGCATTCGCCTTCAGAGATCCCTAGGCTCTGGAACACCCTAACAGCGGAAATAAGGCTTGAACACCTAGGATTTGAGAGTAGTTTGTTGGAAGAATGCGAGAATTTCTGTTTCGAGTTGATTGTGTCTGTCTATGTATGAGCCAATTTAGATTTTAGCCTGCTCCTTGCTCATTTCTCTTCCCTGATTGGTGAATCCATCTTGTCTGTCAATCACAGGTTAGTGTGAATGGAACACTTCTCAATAGCGGAGAAACGGAGGGAGGGAGCAGAGGGATTGTTTTTTTGATTGTTTAGTTAAAAAAAGTTGCTTTCTCTTGCTTTTGTTCTGAATTTTACGTTAAAGTATAACACTTTTATATGGTTATTTTGGATGATGCATACGTTTAAAGGAATAACGTGAAGGATTTTTTAATGCATAAATCGCCTTAAAGGCCCAATATGTAATTTTCTGCTGCTAGGGGGCTCTCTATCAAAACAAACAAACAAAAGTCTTAGTTTGATGACGTCGTTTAGTAGCATGGGCTCATGGGAGTTGTTGTCTTCACCACCATTTCCGCTGGAAATCGAGCTACCAAGCAATCATGTTCACAGACGAGGTAATGTAATGAAAGTTTTATTCACGTTACATTTAATCACGTAATGTAATTTCATTGTAATGAAATAGCCGCAACTAATGTTAGTCAAAGTAGCGTTAACCTGCTAAGTTTAGATAAGTCGATTACGCAAACAGCTGTTGATAACGTTATATGGAGAATAACATCGTGGGGTTAGCCCAGCACTGTTATCCCTGGTCAAAACAATCATACTAAAAATAACGTTTTCAGCGTGTTGAACGTTGTTATAACATTATATTGTAGCACATTGTAGAAGGCTAGATCGATATTAAATGTCACATCACTAAATAAGGTAGTCTGTAGCCTGCTGTAACCGTTATTACTGTGTTGGAAAGCTAAGTTTGAAATGACGCACAGCTGGTGCAACAGGTTGACTTGCTAATTATGTATAACTATCCTGCATTGGAAAACATTGTCATATTCATGGTCTTAAACCAAACCTTTGTTGTAATTGCATAAGCACAAAATCATTGTAATAAACCATAGCATGTATAGTGACACACACAAAGAATGCAACACTTATTTGCGCACTCAACATTAAAAACTAGCTAAAACACATAACAGCTCTTTCAATGTAGCCACATAAATATTGTCAGCTGATCATGCCCTCTCTGTATCTCTGATAGCTGATACTGACACTGATAGCTCCTCATTGGGTGTATCAATGTCAACTGTTGATAAGATCTGGAGTCCCCCCTATAGCAGGGGGCAAGACCTATCACAGGGAAACACAGGAGGGACCGCCACAGGAAAAAGGAAAGGGATAGGAAGAGCAAGGAGTGCAGGAGTGAGCAGGATACGTGACCAATACCCAGACCCAAATGACCAGCACACTGGGTTCATGACAGCAGTGTTATAATTACTGTTAGCAACATCACTCCTGTTATCTTCTTTGGAAATATCTTCCTTTTTATAGAAGTGTATCCTAGTATTTTTTTTAAATAATTATTCTTGTTATAATATATATTACATGGTTCCATACTGCCTTCTTTATAAGGCATTCATTATTTAAATAATAATAAGAGTATGAGTGATTAAATACAGAAGCAATGTTTTTATACACAGGACAAGACATTTATTTATATCTATAGAACATTTTTTTGGTTTTCAAGTAAGAATTTTGCTATGCAATGAATGTATTTCCATTAAATGATTTAAATGAAAAATGAAAAAAATATATATTAAAGTGCAGCACATTCAGTTGACCTTTGATTTTGGGACACCGGGGTTCGGAGGAACGAGGTTGTAGTTCAGCTCTTGTCACTTGTCTCTTGTAGTGTCTTCTCGGGTTGACTTGTAATCGGAGTGTCGAGCAAGTCCCCGAGCAAGACACCTAAGCATTCAGATGAGTAGGAATAACCAAATTTAACATCTCAGAAAAATGTAGACCAGGGCCATACCACTATTCAATCAGACAGAACAGTAGCATATCAAAGTTCTGCTATTTCAGTCTGCTGATAGATATATAGTCCTCATCAAAACTAATATCTTCACCTTCTGTTGGATGCTAAAGGACTTTAGCAGTGTATAGCCTAGTGTTCATTTAAAACAACGAACACCAAATACCCTTTATATAACGTCACCTTTCATCTAGGACCTTTTCTGACATGGAAAGGTCTTCAATTCCAGGCTCCGGAAAACAGTGGAGAAGTGATATTCTAATATTTCCGTTTTCCTTACCTATCTGATGGTGAGTCACTGGATGGTGCAATGGTGGAGGCTGCTAGGTAGAACGGACTTTAACAGGCTTTCAAGGTCTCTTGCTAGGAGTTGAAGTGGATGGTCCTCCTGTTTGGGTAACTGTACAATGCAAAGTAAAAAAATAATGTTATTTAGCATGTGCCACGAACTGATAATACATTGATAGCAAAAATGAAGGCAAGGGACAACTAATGGACAACCGTTCATAACATGCCTCTGTGAAATCGCACTGAGCCTCACTATGTCCTTACACCAAACACAAACACAGAATGGTCATGGTTTATGAACATAGTAAGCCTCACTATTTCCTTACACCAAACACAAACACAGAATGGTCATGGTTTATGAACATAGTAAGCCTCACTATGTCCTTACACCAAACACAAACACAGAATGGTCATGGTTTATGAACATAGTAAGCCTCACTATGTCCTTACACCAAACACAAACACAGAATGGTCATGGTTTATGAACATAGTAAGCCTCACTATGTCCTTACACCAAACACAAACACAGAATGGTCATGGTTTATGAACATAGTAAGCCTCACTATATCCTTACACCAAACACAAACACTGAATATAGTCATGGTTTATGGATGTTGTAGATCGCTATCGCACTCAATCCGAGATTGGCTTTAGTAAGTAGTTGATGTTACCTCCAACTATTTGCAAAGATAGAACACGTAACCATATGAAGCCATTGTATTTTGTTACGTTAATGTTACCCCGTTTGTATCAACACCCACCATTTTTGTCTGGATATGAATGAGTGAAATCCGCACGGGATCATGAATAGCGCAACACGTGTGTTTATTTACTTATTTTGTATCGATCACAGTGATTGATACATAAGGTTTAACAAATATGTTACTCGTTCCAATTCATAAAAACAAGCGAATCTTACAACATTGTGCCATCATC
>OOFG01000158.1:0-10755 GCA_900323295.1 Molva molva | reverse complement strand
TCCAGAGATGGTGAAGGGGGATGTGGTAGGTCCTCCGGCAGACATCTGGAGTGTGGGCGTGCTGACTTTCATCATGTGAGTTCTGGAGATCTCTGGGTTCTCCACCCCCGTAAGATCTCTGCAAATAGCAGCGTCTTGCCATGGTTTTTATTTTTAAATGCAAAAGAGGAGTTGGGTTGAAGGAGTATTCAGGATTACGTTTTAGTGTCTTTTTTCTGGCTGAACGCCTGTGTTAGTGTTGGGGAGAGGCAATTTTCTTGTCAGCTTTTTTTTGTTGAGTATAACTGATACAACCCCTAGTGTTGGTTTCCTTTGCATTTATTTGATTTGTGAAATGGAATAATTAGTATGTACTAAATACCAATTTGTTGTCTCATTACTGAGAAGAGGCCAATACAGAATGATATAATATGTTATGTTATATCGCACCAGTGCCTTGTTTCTTTCATATGCCGTTCTGTGATTCCTACTCTCTCTCCGTGTGGTTCTTCAAAGGTTGAGCGGAAGGTCACCTTTCATGGAGAATGACCCCCAGGAGACGGAGGTCAGGATCCAGGCGGCCAAGTTTGACCTCTCCAAACTTTACCAGAATGTGTCCCAAAGTGCCTCTCTATTCCTCAAGAAGATCATCTGTAGCTACCCCTGGTGAGCTGGCCTGCAGTCACACTGAATAATACTCCCAAATAACGCTTTTGTTTGCCACATTTTAATTGAATTTGTTGCAGTTGCTCTTATATAGGAAAGATAAATATCACTATCCATGAAGAAGCGACAAAGAACCCATTTGAACATCAATAGTACAAATGGATTGACGTAAACTGTTTAAAACCTATGTTTTAAACAGGTCCTACCTAGCTCAATTGGCCGAGCAGGGTATTTACCCTGACAGGGTTAGAGGTTTCATTCCCACTGGGGGCCACACATGCTAACAAATGAATGCGCTGACAGTATTGCAAAGAGGCATTGGATAAAAGCAAATCATTTTCAATGTTTAATACCTTACTTTGGTAAACATCAGCATCAACCCTGATTTCCCGCTCATAAAGTAAAACTCGTATTAACCCCCAGGGCCCGTCCGGCTATCAAGGACTGCTTCGGCAACTCGTGGCTACAGGACGCCTACCTGATGCGGCTGCGCAGACAGACACTCACCTTCACCACCACACGCCTCAAGGAGTTCCTAGCGGAGCAGCAGAGGAGGCGAGAGGAAGGGGCCACCAAGCACAAGGTCCTTCTGCGGTCCTACTCCTCGAGCGGACCACCCAGCCCCAACGTGCAACCACCCAGCGCTACCATTATGACGACCGCGGTTCCCACCACTCCCGTCACCTAGCCGGGGCGAAAGGCCCCTAGCCTAGCCTAGCCTAGCTTAAGCTAGCTGGCGGGGCTCAGGGTGTTGTTGTTCAGGGCAAAGGAAAGACCTAGCTCGTTGGAGAGCAAAGTGTTGCAGGTACTGTCGTTGGTGTGGCCAAGAACTGGCTCTGTGGGTAAAGGACACGCCGATACATACAAGAAACAAGGACTTTGGTTGCTAGGAAAAACTGACTTGTTGTAGTGTTTTCTGGAAGGCCAAAGTAATTTGGGGAAGGAAAATAATTAACCAGGTTTAAGGAAAAGTAGTAGGCTATGATGATACCAGTTAGATTGACAAAACAAAACCATTTCATGAACGAGTACTTTAATCTTCATTCAAGTTCTTATGCTAGTACCTCAACGTTTGTACCTATGCCCTTTATATACATTTTCAACAGGAACGGTTGCATCCCTTTTTGGTATGCACTTTAAAATCAACCTTTTGGAATATATATCATTTTAAGCCTGTGGAACTATGCCAAACATTTTAAGTTACACCTAGGGCACTAGAGCTTAAAGTTAGGCCTGGGGTTAAGATGTTGTGAAGATTATACGCATTAGTTCCTCTCAGAAAAGTAGCATAACATTCATTCGGTACAAGTTGCATTGGTTTGAGTTTGTTAAGTCAAACTTTGGTTAGAAATGTATTATCTTAGTGTACTTTTTACACAAGTGCTATCCAAGAAGTCATAAAAAAACAACATCAGTATTGAAATATTTATTGTATAAATATTTTTGAAGTGTGAACAAAATCTAGGGCCATTTACAAGGCTTATATGAAGAGTTGTTTTGAACACTTTGCACTCAAGGGAAAGGTTGTATTTAACAGGGATTGCATGGGACATGAACAGCACTGTCAATCATGTTGCCGTAATCTTTGTTCTCATGAAGCATATGCCAGTTTGTAGGATTTTCCAAATAAGTACCTCACAAGATTTACACAGCGTGGCGATGATATTAACAAGGGCTAGCCGTTAAAAACAAAGCTTTGATCAATGCAAAAATGTTAGAATGAAAACTTTTATTAGACTATTTTTTTTAATCCTGTTTTCTCAGATCAATGGAATGAAATAATTTCCCTGGCTGTAAAATATAGTGTAAAACAACAGGACATACAATCTTTATAAGCATTCTATTTCATTATCAATTGGTCGTTTTAGACGATTTTGGACTGTTTCTAGTAAACTACCCGACAACGGAACAATTAAGATATTAATTCAACTAACGCAACAAATGATCTGTCAATTGATTAAGGATTTTAAAATGTGACAAAGTGCTCCAGATGTCTTTAAGTATGAGTGGTTTTAGGGTAGCTCCCAAGTGCCCTTAATGTGTAAGCATCAGTTATAATTGGACCATTTTCCAATGTTAGGGCTGAGAGATTTCGATTGTAGGTTGTATTTTTGTCACGATACTAACCTTTTTTAAAGAATAATTATAACTACTTTGTAGTTACATTTAAATAATCTAAATAACATAAATTAAACCAGTTTTAAAATAACTGAAAGATAGTGTAGATACATTCTATGGTTGTTTTTAAAAGACCTTTGTCATGCAAGAGGAATATAAGAAAATGTATATTATCGGCATGTGAAACCTTTTTGGTGTTACATGTTTACATTTTAATGAAAAAAACATCACAAACTTAAATGAGAGATACCATTTAGCAAAAAGGAGAAAAAAAGATTTGGCCCATTTTAGTTCAAAATTGTTTTAAACTTCAAGCTGGCTGATGTTAAATGTTGAAATAATTGATAATGATTTTAGTGCTTTGGTGCATTTGTCACTGCCATTGTCTTCTTTTAAAAAACGATGTGGCTTTAAATTGAATGTAGTGCAGTACAGGTCCTCTACGCCCCAGACGACGCGAAAATACATTGTGGTGTAATATCAGTGAGACTGCCCTACCGTCATTTCATTACTTGGTAATGTGACAGGAATTTTGATACAACCTGATAACAGGGCTTCCATATGCCAAAAAATGATATGATTAAGAGAAGCTCTACATTTTGTAAATCCTATAATATATTTCATGGAATGTATTGCAGTGCCTCAAGTGATTGATATCAGACCCCTTCCCAAAAAAAGAAAATGATATAGTTTCCTAAGTGAATGAAGATTATCGGTTTCCTGTTTCAGATCATAGATCAGATCTTTGTGTTTGCATTTGTTTGTTTATTTATTGAGTGATTGTATTTGGCCTCAATTTGACTTCCTTCTTTTTGGTGAAGCTGTGGAGCTCTGGCATGTAGTAAGCATGACAGCTGTCACACTTTGCCCAATAAATAGCACATGGAGTACACGCATATGTCTGGTCCTTGGCACGTTTCTTTGTTTTGTTTTGGAGACAAATGCTGTGTGCTTATAAATAGACATGCTATTTCTGTTAGCTGTGTACAGACATATCCTGCAAGTTTGCATTGTCATAGAAAGGCAAGGCGAGTTTATCTATACAGCATCCTTCAAACACAGAGTGCTGGGCAGGAAAACATTGAAAGGAAAATCATTAAAATACATATAGCAAAAGTGTATAGCAAAATGTATATTTGTTCAATGCAACTCATGCAACTAATAGATTAGAAAATGTTTATTTTATTCATTTCTGTTGGAGTGGTAGTCGATGACCTAATACTACTTCTGATCATGGCTGACTTGTCCCAGACCAGCTACAATCATGATTTGGAGTGGTAGTCGATGACTTCATACTAGTCTTAATCATGGCCGACTGGTCCCAGTCCAGCTAGGATCCTACCCACATCATTGTAGAAATCCCATGTGTGTGTGTGTGTGTGTGTGTGTGTGTGTGTCCTTGCGTGTCTTTGCGTATTTGGCGCCCCCTGGGGCCACTCGCCATGTCAACTCCTTCCCCGTTCGGTCCTCCAAATGGCAGCTTATTAAACCATTAACCACTTCTCTGGAGTATTTCATGTGCGGACTATATATGGATGAGAAACGCTTCTCTGGTCGGACCATTTGCTGCCCATCTTAAATCAGCGAAGGCCATACCAAATTTTTACAGATGTCAAGGTCTAAATAAAGACAACCAGCGTATTCTGATTGAGCCTTCCAGGGGCCCCAAAGACCCCGAAGAACCCCTAGGATATAAAGCCTGCTCACGACCAGGGTCAACTGACTAGAGTGGGATCTAAAGTGGAGCTCCAAGGTAAGCTAAAGATTCAACTTAACATTGGGTATGGTGTTGTAGTTGTATATAACTGCTGGGGTAGAGGGAGTGAGGGAGGGGAAATTCAGAAAATTACAGTGGGGCAATGTTATTTGATTAGATTTAGATTTAGAAGTATTTTCAATTGGATAATATAAAAAATATTGAAATCATAATGTAAGAAAACCACATCAAAACTTTTTTTTGGAGTAGAGGAAGTTATGTTTATAATGACATCGTGGAACTACCTAAGTCAAAAAGTCATTTTTCAATTCATAGTTTAAAGCGGCCTGAGTGACTAGAAGCTACAATATAAGTGCAGTTAGTGTGATAGGGGATCCGGGTTAAACTTGTATTTTCTATAACTGTCCCAGATGTCCAAGGCCAAATCGGTACCACCTCCAGGGTTTACTCTGAACATCAACGATCCTCAGATCCAAGAAGCCGCTATTCGCATCCAGGCCTCGTACCGCGGTCACAGGTACAGTAGAGAGAAGGCTTTGGCTGAGCTCAACTGAAAAGGGTTGCTAGTGTTAAATGGAAAAACAGCAGAGTTACTGTCATGTTTTGAATTCTGGCCTAGCTATTCTTTGGTCCATTACTTTGTTTGTAGGCTTCTTTTCCTTGTGGTTCATGAGTGTCGTCACTAGACATAAAGTGCGGTAAATTGTTAATATATAGTGAAAACTATTGCTTTCTTTTATTTTATTCCATTCCGTTCCATTTCATTCCATTCCAATCTATTCAACCCCATTCCATTCCATTCCATTCCATTCCATCATTTTCCATCGCATATATAATTCCATTCCATCCCACATCCCAGGTCCCGTAAGGAGCTCCGGGAAAAGGGCCCTCCCAGGATCCTCCAGGACCTGAGGGATGTGGTTCTCATGGAGGGCAGCGCTGCCAAGCTGGAGTGTCGGGTCAGCGCCTTCCCCGACACCTTCATCGTCTGGTCCAAGAAGGGCCAGCAGCTGAAAGACGGACCCAAGTACCGCTACGTCTTCGAGGACCCTGACGTGGTGGCGCTGGTGGTCCGGGACGGCTTGCTGGACGATCTGGGGAGGTACACGGTCACCATCAAGAACCCCTTCGGAGAGACCTCTGGGTCAGCCTGCATCCTGGTGAAGGGTGGGTAGGAACTGGCTCTTATGAACCTTGTTTTTCAACATTCAGATCCCCTCACCCAGCTTACGTTACGAACCGTGATGGCCGCTTGGAAAATTGGTAAATACTCACGGTATTGTTTGACTGCCAGTGAAAAGGAGTCCAAACCCTTATGTTCGCAGTCTACCTGCAGGCATATAGCAACATGCCTTAGCCCCCTTACCTGAACCTTAATGACGTGTATCGACAATCCACTAAATTACTTTGGATCAAAGTGCCTGCTAAATTACTGAACTAAATCACAAATGGTCCTGGGTTCTGTTGACTCAAACGTTTTTCCAAGATAATGTACCTTAAATTGGAACCTACCTTAAAAATTATAATCAAATCAAATGTAATGTAATAAAGTCTAATCTAATAAACTGATCTAATCTGATCTGATTTTAAACAATGTAATGTAATCTAGTTTAGTCTAATAATCTGATGTAATCTAATGTGATGTAATCTAATGTGATGCAATCGAGTTTAGTCTAATAATCTGATCTAATCTAATCCGATCTCATGTAATATAATTGAATGCCATCTAATCGAAAAGAGGGATATCATACACTCAAATATAACGGAAGAGGGCCAAATCAAAGCAATAGGGCCTACCCCATATATGGTTAACAGTAATGACAGACATGTTCCAGAGAAGGGTTAAAACGTTTCCCTGTAATTATTCACAAACCACTGCCACTACCATCTTACTCCTCGTCTAGCGCGATCCATACGTCACGCTGAGAGCCATGATCCTAACCGTGTTTTCCCTCCAGCCCCAGCCAAGGTATCCAAAGGCCCCGGTAACGTGAAGGCCAAGAGGGGCGCGACAGTGCTGCTGAAGGCTGAGATCAGGGGAGAACCCCCGCCCGACGTCGCCTGGCTCAAAGATGGAGACGACATCGAAGAAGATGACAGGTGAAGAATACTTATTGACCTTGTGACATATTGTACAGGAAAGCATGGTCCATCATTTATTATTGTGTATATAGTGTGTTACTGTTAATATTTTGCCTTTTTACTGTAAGACAAATGTAGGCTATATGCAAATAGTATTGCAAATCAAAATTTAGGCTAATCTTCCAAAATAAATAAATACATAAAAATAATATATATATATTTTGAGAGAACAACACACATTAGCACAGCCTGCATTATTCAGGTGGAAGGTGGTATTAGGTATGCAAAGCAGTTGCGTAATGTCTTTATGCAATTAAAATAGGTCTGTATAGAGTAGCATAACATTTAACCTTGTGTTAAGGACAGCCCAATATCAAGTGTTTTTACTGTTGACCGTTGTCTTTTTCAGGGTTTTCTATGATATTGGAGATACAAACACAATCTTGACAATTAAGAATGCCAGAGGGTCAGATGCTGGGAGGTATGAGGTGTTTGTGGAGAACAATCTGGGAACTGACCAGTCCTTCGCCCGTGTAGACCTTCTCTGATAGGAAAGTCTTCAGTCCATCAAAGCTTAAACTGTTTTTTAACAGTGTTATTTTGTATGTTAAGCTGTCACACATTATTGTCAATCAACAATGTCGGTGCCATGTTCAAGGATGTATATAACTTGAAAATATGTCAATGCAGAATAAAGAACAATTTTATTAAGGGATTGTCTGTAAAGTGTCTTCGTTGAAAATGATGCAGTATGAGCAGTTGAGCTAGTTTCAAAGCTACACGGGGGGTAGGGACACACAAACACATGAACAGTTACTACACTGTTATATGAATTATGATATTACATCATATATTATATCACAAATCTTATGTATTTCTGTTGTGCTTTAAAAAAGATTACAGCCTTCTGTAAATTAAATCTTGATCATAATCTTAATTGATCACTGCATGTAGCCATTGCATTTGCAATAATAAAGCTACGTTTTGCTGAATCAATAATACACAGACTACTTATTAAACGCCAGTGTGAATTATAAAAGGCTTTAAATGGAAGGGCGTCACTTTATGTTGAAAAGTCGTGGGGACCACTTTTGGTTGGGGATCAGATAAAAAATATTTTTTATGTTTTCAACATATGCGATTTTAGGCCATGATATGGAGGATTGGTCATCGAAAGGTCACAGCCTAGGCTACTACAGAGTCGACACGTGGGCATTGTTATGTAACTTTGTTTGATAATTTCCTCTATATTTACATTGCATTGTATGTTTTCTTATTGTGCAAATAAATTTGACCATTTCAAAAAGTGTCCCCTGTGTCAATGAAACCTATGTTTAAATGAATAAATTAACTAACAAATGAACTGTGAAACAATTTGATACAGTAACAGTTACTGTAGGACGATGGCTTTGCAACATCAGTGTAGGTGTCCGCACTTTGAAGACTGTCCCTAACTTCCTCTTTTGCACCGTCGGTTTCAAGGCTACCCTCCCCCCGTCACCCTTAAAAGTTTGGACTTGGGGCAAACTTTGAAACACGTTTATGAGTATCATCTTTAGCATTTTTTTAATATGTGATGCTTGGAAATCATTCTTTCTCAGCACAATAATAACTAACAACTCTTGAATACTTATCAGTACAAAATCATTCATGTATGATTAATTAAATACTGATATGTCTATTCAAACATTAAATTAAATGATCCTACATTTAAAGGCAAACCGAATGCAAATCCATAAACTGATATTTTGACCAGGGCCTACACGAATATATCTTCATATCCTGTGTTGTGGCTTTAAGAATAGGGCTTCCTTGAAACCGTCAAGTCGCATGTTTAGTGAAATTGATGAAGTTGATGAACGTAAGGTCATTTAAACAAAGTAATCAATTTCCGGACAGTTAACCACTGTGTTTTAAACGCTTCGGTCTGCACGACCGAACGTACGCTTTCGACTTTTTCTGCAGCGTTTCGAACTACGCACAGTATGCGCGTATGTAGACAGGGAGTGGCAAAATATAAATAATTTTTGCCATAACTCCTCGAACTATTTCATTGAGTATTGCCGTTTTTTTGGATTTGAATGACGGATGTAATGGACCATTCGTCGTCGATAATCACGCAAGTGGCACGAAATGAAGAGGAAAATGCGACTTGTCCAGAAGAAGGTGAGTTTGAGAAAAGTTTGGTGAGGAAATGACAAGGATATATGCCACAAGACAACAGCGTTGTTTCTAAAACTCCGGGATCATGTTTCATTGTGGCTTTTCTACTGAACTTTACGCGTTGCAAAGTACAGTAGCTATAGCTACGAAACTATTCTGCTGTAGGGCCTACCTACGTTATACAATAGTTAAAACTTTGCAGCGAGCGGTGAACTTTAAATTAGTTTTACGAGGCGGTTAGGCCCGATCCTGAGCATGGATATCCGACCCAGTGTGTGTACAGGAGCCAGTATTAAAGACTGCTCGTAAGGACCCAAATGCTGGTATTGATCATCATGGTAGTTTCATGAAGAGTAGATTTTTACCTGCCTTTCTGTAGTTTAATCCTACTATGAATCAATATTGATTTACATGTAAAGGGGGCGGGGTCTCCCAACATTGCGTAGGCTTTCTGTCAGTTGACTGCACTGTTCAGGACATAGAGTTTCAATGTTTGTCCGAACCGACCTGGTTTCACCAAACACCGTAATAAATAGGTTTCGATTCATTGTAAACACGATGATAAGGAATAAGCTTGTTATATGTCGGTCTCTTCTCTCCTCACTAGAAAGATGGCAAGCTACGAATGGTCTTTAGAATTTGAGAGGTGGTGAATTGATGACATGGGCAGATCTAGTACAACGTCATCGTTGCAAGTTTGTGATTGTAAGGCAACATGTAAACAATATTGTGCGTCCATGTAATGGATTGACGTGTTTTAAGTCTCTTGAAGTAGGCAGTAGGCATTGCATTACATCTTAAAAGTAGGCTTGTAGTCAATTTAGGGAACATATCTAAATTATCATTGAGCTTTAATGATCCTACATTTTATATAATTAATGCCATTATTAAACGTTTATATTATGTTGTTGTACATTTTTGTTCCTCATCAGAAATTAAAATAAAAACATTAAAACGTCTGGATCTGAGAGCTATATATGAGGATTCACTAGTTTAAGTGAAACGAAGACACACTAGTTGTCTTAATCATCTTGATCACCATTAGCTTCAATAGGCTAGTCGAATGAGATTCCTGTCTGAGCGTGCGCCATTTAAAGAGGCTATGAATTTCATGATGCTATTTAAAAGTGGGTTTGAACCTTAGATACATGCATACTCATACTGATTTGCTGGTGTCCTTGTATAGTGACATGAAATTATGCTTAAGTCTATGGTGTGTTAGTGATTTTCGTCTTACCTGGTTTATCCTCAACAATCTTTCATCAATGCAGAATTTAACAGGGTAAGTTTTGCTCTTGTCCAGTACAGCAAGCCTGATGAGGACCCAAATGTCAGCAACCTGGAAGCATCAATGAAAAAGATGCCTTTACCTTACCGGCTGATTATATTGACTCATAGGCTACCTAGGGAAAATGATCACTGTAATTTACTTTGGGTAAAATAATAGACTAAACTAGACATGTCGCCGCATGTGCATTTTCTAAAGAAAATGCGTGTGGTTGCGCCAACTCGTCGTGTGTGCAATGTTCCGTGAGCACGCCGACATGCTAATGCCACTGAGGCTGATGAGCGAGCACGCCGAGTTTCAAGTCCCTGGGCCGCTTTGAAGCGGACTTGCGATTGATCGAACAATGTGGCTGATCGTTTTTGTTTGATCGCGAGTTATGGCGCCCCCTGTCGCCGAAGAGGTCCTTTGCTTTTCGGAGACCTGCTTACGCGCGGTTTCTATACGTGTACCAACTTTGACAACCCTGAGTTGTTCGCCTTCGTAATAGTTGAAGTCAGCGTTTTTTCCCCCATTGTCTTCCATTATAAAAAATTGCTTGCTGATCACCTGCAACAGTGGTAATTTTAAATTGACCCTGTGATGTCATTTTGTTATCTATCAAAACGAAACTTTCCAAATTACCTAAGGGGGTGGTCCTTGATGGGCACACCAAATTTTAGGCCTCTGGGGTTCTCTGAAGCGGACTTTGGATTTGTTGAACAATGGCGGCTATTCGTATTCTTTCGTAAATCGGCCATAACTC
>OOFG01000149.1:0-22280 GCA_900323295.1 Molva molva | reverse complement strand
TATGCCACACACAAACACACACCGCCAGGGAAGTGGAGAAAGGGAAGGAGAAAAAAAGAACGAGAAAAAAAGACAGTCACATAGATAGCAGAGATATAAAAACGAAGAGAACAAGATTAGACACACAAAGAAACACGCAGAGCAAAAACAGACAAGACACAGAAGACCCGGCACATCAGTCTCACAAGCTAAACGACCACTCTCCATTGGACGAACCATGTCACAGTTAAAATCACGTTGATAACCGCACAAACCATGTCACATTAATAAAGCTGACTTAATGGGCACGACACAGGTACATTGTGGAATCCTCCACCTCAGCAATTCATAACTACACACTAAATATTCATTCATCATTGTACACAGAAAAATGTAGCTCATTTAAAAGCAAGTAAAAGTGTGGCTTTGCCTGCTGTGTACACCAAATTAAGTTTGGTTTGCATCATATTTTGATAAATTCCTAAACATAAAGGGATGATTCATAGAACAATTCTAACAACCATAATATTTCAGCGCAGCTGCACTTTCGCTGGTAACCATTCTTCAGCCAAGCTGCAGGAAGCTCACCTGAGGAAGCCGTCGTCGTTCACTGCAGCAGAAGGGGCGCCACTCCCTGACTCAGAGAAGACATCGACCAATAGGCTGCCGGCGCTCGGGGGTGCAGCACCGACGGGGGCGGCAGAGCGAAGACCCAAGAGATCGGCTGATGGGGAGGGGGTGGACTGAAACAAGGCGAAGAGAGGGGAGAACCGCGAGATGACATGTGAGAGAACAGCTTAGAGTCCATTGATATTAATGTGTTAAAAGGGGCATGATAACCTTGTTACCCTAAACCAAGTGTGGTTGGGACCACAAATGGGTCACTTGATATGCATATCGGGGTTGTGAGAGATATTTGATGGCTTTTTTGACCCAAAAATATATATATATATATAAATAAAAGGTTTGAGAGGTCTCCTGAGGCCATGAACGAAATATGATGAACCACTGGGTGCGGCTTTATGTTGATTGGGTTAAAACGATGTGTGGGGAAGCAGATGCAAGTTGGGGTCGCAAGGACTTCTTTTCAGACTGAAACTAGGGGCCACGGGCCAATTTTTGGGGTAATCTGAACCAAAGAAATGCTTCTACTTACAGCGTTGGAGGCCGCCATGGCAGAAGAATCAGGACCCCTGTCTCCTCCTCCATTCAGCTCCCCTCCCTCCCGTTTCCCGTCCTCCAGCTCAGACACGGGCACAGCACCAGGGCCCTTCTTCTTCTTCAGTTTGGCCAGGATGGAGGACTCCCTCTCTGGGAAGGGGGGCATCTCTTCCAGGACTGTGGCCTGAAACACAGTGAGAAACAAGGGGATGGTTCAGCACCAAAGAACCCCGGTCCAAATGCTGTCCCTACCCCTTAACACTCCACATTACCACCGCTCCATTTTGCCGCGATGTGTAGGGTGTCTCAAATCAAAAGTAGGTTTGGTGGTAGTGCCATCCAGATGGCCATACAAACGGATTGAATGCAGATGCTGGCAGAAGAGGTAGGATATCCCAGAATGCATTTTTCCTTTGAACAGATGGCCACCAACAGCAGAAATGTACTGATATCTTGTCAATACGTTGATCAAAAAATGTTGACTCGGTTGGAATGTCTTAGTTTAATTCCTTAAAAAAAGGATTACGTCAAAGTCAGTCCTATTTAGTCGTGTTTTTTTTAACCCTCTGGCTCCGTTCTGAGCTTCTTCGAAGGGCGGCTATAACTCAAGTAGGTGCTCTAAACAGAGCGGTAGGGACAGTATTGGAACAGGGCTGTAGTCTAGAGAAACCAATACTGAGACAGCAGGTTAATGGATTGTCGTCTTTACTATCCTGAAGGTAGTCTAGTGTCAACTTAGTGTACATGGGCGGTAGACTTCACCCAGTCACATGATTTGAGTGCACTGACCAAGACGTCCGTGCTGGCGATGGAGGAAAGCTTGAGGTACTCGACGGCACGCTGCTGCAGCTCCACATCAGAGTTACGGATCTGGCTGTCGGAGCGCAGCACCTCCTGGATGGTGGCCTTGGTCTCGGGGAACAGGTTGATGAACTTGATGTAGGCGGACAGCAGCAGGGCCCGCGTGGGCACCGAGCACAGGTGGAACTTGGAATGGAGCAGGTTGAACTGGACCAGAGGGCTGGAGGAGCGGGAAAAAGGGAGGGAGAGGATGGAAAAATGAGGCTAAGTACCAAGGTGATGCTCATGCAGATGGAAAATCTAAAACGTTACAAGGGTCACATTGTTCCATAAAGTTGTACGTTTTATATACTTTTTTACCATACGAGAGCAGACTTCACACTATCATAGATTTGCATGCCATAAAACCATAATGGATATGAATTCTGCAATCATCAACATTGGTAGAAAATGTTTGGCTGTATTGGGACATGCCTGCTGCGACTGACCAGTATTCTGATGTGAGAGGGGGGCGACCAAATTACCTTGAGCGGGGGTCTCCAGCAATGAGATTACCAAACTCTCCCAGGATGTAGCCTCCCACCTTGACCATGTTCTCGTGGCAGGCAGGGGCCTGCAGAGCCTAGAGCAAGGAGGTTGTTACAAGGGTTAGCCGACAACGTCCACCAATCTCTTCGCTTCTTCTCATCATTGATTATTTCCTTCTACCAACCATCTCTCATGTGCAAATGATAGCAATGTACACAACAAGCCATTCAGCAAAAAGGATGGCCAAATGCAAACTGATGGGACATCCTATTGATGTGTGATCAATCGGAAAGTATTAAGTATTAAAGAGCCAGTGAACCCACTCTTTCAGCTGGAATTCGAACACTATGTGATTTAAAAAAATGTGTTTTGGGCTGAGAGTTTTAGGAAAGAGGGGGGCGTGTTATCCCCATGGTTACGACCCACGCCAACTTTATGATACTTTTTTAGTACCGTCGTGTAACTGTTATCAGCGTTATAATAAGCGATGTTGTAAATGAACACACTGTAGCGTTATACTATAAATGTCCGAAAAGCCCAACTTTCTCGCGGACACCGCAGTCAACCGCTGCCCAGACAGAGCTCCACACGTCCACACAGACCGCACCGCCAGTGCCCCTTGGTCGTGACGTCAGACTACCTCGGAAAAAGGTAGTCTGACATCACGAAAAGAACGCTTTCTGCGTTCGCAGCAGAGTGGACTGTCACGTAGTGTTTTGGGGGCAAAAACATAGGATTTTACCCCTTTTTTCTCTAAATTGGGGACTTATTTCAGTAGCAGTGATAAAATGGCATAGATTACTATGTTTATGATCATATAAGACAAATTACCATGTTTAAAACAAAGAAAATGTGGTTTTGGGTTCAATGGCTCTTTAAGTGTTAATTGTGAGGCTCCCTCGAACCTGGTCTTGGTGAGATATCTCCCATGTGATCAATAGGAGTGTAAAATATCGAGTATTAATTGTGAGGCTACCTCAAACACAGTCTTTGCAGCGTAGCCCTGCACGTCGTCACGGTTGATGACGATCTGGATGACGCGGTACCACACCTCCTCACTGACATAGTCCCCGGCGATGCGGATGAGGTTGAGGATTGTGTCAACGTACCAGGAGTAGTCCACCGCATACTTCTCCGCCAGGATGGCCACCTTCAGCACCTTCGGTGGGGGTGGGGGGGTTAATTCATTAGAAATGCCATAGCCATCCGTCAGCTATTAGTGAGGGAAATGCTCTGTGAGAATGTCTGTTTCTAGTTGACTGCGTCTGCCTCCGATTGAGACAATTCAGATTTTAGAACGCTCCCTGCGCATTTCTGACCACCAGGAAATCTCTTCCCTGATTGGTTCGGGGAATTCATCTCGCCTGTCAATCACAGGTGCTTGAATGCACACTTCTCAATGGCGGAGAAACATAGGGAGGGAGCAGAGAGGGAGGGGATGTTTTTATGGGTTGCTTATTTTCGAAATCTTGCCCTGGTCTGCTCTTTTTTGCTCTCTTTCTCCTTACAACTCTTACATCTGACCTACAAAACCTTTAAGTACAAGGAAATACAGTCGTATGACTGCGGCAAAGGTTGCCAGGTTGTGGGTGTTTTTACCATCTCCTCGCGGATGGAGTAGTCTGCGGTCTCCAGGTAGCTGAGCATCTCAGCAACGATCTGCTTGGCGTTGCTGCGGTCGCACATGGCATAGAGCAGGTCCGCCGCCCTCTGGCGCACGCTCACGTCCCTCTCCGTCTGCTCGGGGGGGGACACGCACACACAGACGGGGGGGTATCAAAGAATTAACACCAATAAGAACATTATAGCATTAGGCATTTGTTTTACGTCACTTCTTCAGTTCATTTTTTTCAAGCCTCTTTTTCGGCAACATATTAGAGTTTCAACACTATAAAAGATAAATATATGTCATAGGAATCTTTTGGTGGCTCACATTTCCATTATCTTTCGCTGCCATTGTCACTAATTTGTCTCTCCTTCTGCTAAAATCCCCTAGTTCAGCGAGTGGCACATTTCCTGTACCACCGATATAGAATACAATCCCCAATACCATGATGTATGTTTTGTTGAGCCTTATCTTTAAAAACATCCCTATAAATGTAATTATTTTCCAAAAAACCCCAAAACAATATAAAATAAAGTATATAGACGTGTTGACCGACCTTGAGCGCGTTGATGACCGTCTCGATGTGCGTCTTGACGGCCTCGTGGGAGAACTCTGAGCTGGCCAGGGTGCACATGCTCTCAAGGGCCAGGTAGCGCAGGTTGGTCTCCCGGTGCTGCAGGAACTGACCCAGCTGGTTGCAAGCACGCACCAGTAGGTTGGGCTCACTGAAGGCGGACCAACATGTTAGTCTAGTGCTTTCCACAACCTTTTTGTCAGTACGGCTCAAGTAGGCCCTTTATTGACACCTAAAGCACAAATGTTTACCTTTGGACTATTGTTGTACCAGGATCATTTAACAAACATTATTAATGTCCATGTTTCTTGGTTGGAAATTGCTGCAGTAGATTGTTTTTCATTCTAAAATTGCAGCGGGGTGTTAATAATAAATCACTAATCGATGAATCGCAGTTAAGAATTAAAAATGTATTAACCGACGATATAGGTTTTATATACCATTTCCTAAAAAATGTGTTTGGGTTGGTCTGCCTTGTTACTCTACAAATGGCAGTAATTGTGCCCCATTTGGGATTGTTTTGTTTGGTGGGACCATTTGTTGAAAAAGGACAAGAACAGCCATTTCAAGCGAGAGCCTTATTGTTTTATTATTCTGTTGGTTTAAATTGTTTGTGCTTCATAAATTAATGTTTCACATAACTAATGTGGTGCTGGAATTGTTTAAATAAAACTTAAAGTGAGAAAAAGACATGCGTTTTGCATCTTATTAATTATTAATGATTAATCGACTATTGATAGTTCAACCATCGGTTAAGGAAAATGCATGAAAGTTGCAACCCTAGGATATGCTTAAACCTACCTACTTAATTAGTTCAATTTAGCCAAAGATGCCTTCTTCATGTAGCGATCAGGATGATTTCAATATAATAGATGTGCTTTGTACGTGAGATTATAATTTTTTGCAAATGGGGAGATTGCGGCGCTATAACTTAAAACAGTTAATTAATGGGAAACCCTGAATATTGTAGTGGCCTGTTTAAAATTTAAGAAGCAGAGGTGTACTGCCATTTCTGGTGTTAACTATATATTGATCAGAAACAACAAACATATATAATGTCTTAAAACAAGTATTTTACAAATATTCATATTTTACATCAGAATGTATATCGGTGTGCCCACTGGAAGCCCTGGCTGGAACTGTGCTAGTAAACACAGGTTAAACACCAGAAATGCTGATTTTAATGTCTGGTTGTGTGTGGTTTTGTCTCCTTTTACCCCAGATGAGTATTTAACAGGAGGTCCCCTACCTGTCATAGTGGATGATGAGGGAGATGGCCTCGAAGAGGATGGCATTCTTGGCATTGGAGTGCTGCACCTTCTTGGACTTGGGCGGCTCCTGGGCCTTGTTCAGGATGGTCTCCAGACACTCCACCAGCCGGCCCTTGACGGCGCCATCCTCTGGCGGCGGGTAGCACTGCAGCAGGCGCAGCAGCTTGCACGACAGCCACGGTGCCGGGACAAAGTAGTAGGTGTAGTCCTGGAGGTCGGTGGAGGCCGACGACACGATCTGCAGGAGGGGGAGAATGGGGAGAAATGGATATGAACATTTCCATGATAAAAAAACTGCACGGTGCTAACATTAACCTTGTCTTAAGGCTGGGCTATCGATTTTATATTGATATCATGACAGGGGACTAGATATCGTCTTCGGTTTTGGATATCGTAATATGGCAAGTGTTGTTTTGCCCTGGTTTTAAAGGCTGCATTACAGTAAAGGGATGCAATTTCCTGAAATTACCAGCCTGTTCTTCTATTTGCCTTTATTCACTTAGTCATTGTTACTATCCACATTACTGATGATTATTCATCAAAATTAGATATCTCTTCAATATTGTCTCAATATCAAGGTTAGGGATGGGTACCAAAACACGGTATTAAACATGAATATTTAAAAACCGTAGTATCGATAAGCTCCGCCGTACCCGGTGCTGCTGTATTGGAGAATTAAGGAAATACATTTGTCATGGATTTAGGCTACATAACAGCATAATGGAATAATGCTTCAAAAAGCTAAAGAGGATAGAAGATTTAGTCTCTTTGGGATCCACTCTTGGTCAGAGTCCGACTCGGTTATGGCAGAGCTTCAATGTAAAGTGGGGCGCACAGCAGACGGACCAGTCACGGTGCGTGGCATCGCGGCTCGGATTCACGCTCAGCTAAATCAGAGCGTGAATATCTGTTGAATATCCAATATCTTTCTAACTTTAAAAGAATGGCATTAAAACTGCATAGTTGCTGTAGCGCTGGGTGCATTTTTTTTAATACAGCACCACAAATAGATATGCTGCTATACATTTTACTGTCAGTTTTGATGTCGGAAGATTCCTGCCAGGCAGTCATTATTGTAAAACTGTCGAACACATCCCTACCCGGGCCAGACACGAAACATTGGCGAACAAACTATTTTTATACAGCCTCACAATGCATTTAAACAGCAAGAACAACATAAGGGCTTCACTTCCACCTAACGCAATTTCAGCAGATTTATTCTATCAGGAGGACGTTTTGAGGGGAAAGTGAAATCCAAACACAGATCCGTCCAGACCTTTTGATACGATCACAATCGGCACATCCGATCTCAAAAGGTGCATTCAAACGACAAGTGTAACCGAGGACATAGTCTCTGAATAGCAGAGAATGTTTCACTTGTTGCTTTCCTCAAATCAAACACAGAGCACACACACAGCCGAACGTTTTGTAGTTTGAGCAGGCAGTCTAACGGTTTGATACATTTACAGAAATGATGCCAAACAAAGCAAACACACAAGCCTACCCTGCTGAGTCGGGACACGGCCAGGGACACGCAGGTCTTGAACTCGTCTGGATTCTTCTGGCTGAGGCAGGTGATGAGAGAGATGGCTGCCGTCACCACACCCTGGAGAGCAGACCAGGAGAGACAGAAGGGTTCAAAAACCATGCAAAAGACACAGTTGTACTTCCTCCAGAGTGCGCCATACCACAGCCACCTTATGAGCCACGACCAACACTACCAATGCTTTTCCTTTGGAGGAACAGTTTCAATGACATTTTGAATTCCTTACATACGGCAAAATACGTAATTTCAAGCTTTACCCTACAAATAAACAACTGATTTGGTTCAACGCTAAATAAACTCAATGTGGTGACATTCGCTCGCCACATTCAAGTGAAACATTTAACTGATGGACCACAGCAAATCGAGAATTGACTTCCAATTAAGTTATTAAGAGTTATCAAGGTGTGCAATAAAAGACAAGATATTATCAATTTCCTTATTCCTTCAACTTATTTAAAGGAAGTATATTAACCCTCCTGGCTACGTAGCCAAGCAGGTGACCAATTACAAAACACAATACACAATAACAATACACTCCCATTTCGGCGACAGTGCAGCTGAATAAAGCTACGGCGCTTTAGACTTTGAGGAAATACAAACTACACAAAACAGCACACCACTAAAATCCTAGTATATTAGTTGACTTTGAGATGAATATCAATGTACTTTTTGACATTTTCCTGACAAAATATTTAGCAGGTGTGTAGTGGATACATACCTCTGTGATATGTTATGGTTATCTAGCGTTTTTGATCCTGTTGACCATCACTTTAACTATAGATTTTTGTCTATGCCTGCTAGGCTAATAGATCAGTAGTGCATGACTGTGTCCTCTACACACCATGTGCTGGTCGTTAAGGAGATGCACCACGCGGGAGGTCCACTCGCCCATCAGCACCAGATCAGGGGAGGTTTTGTAGAGACGCAGTAGACACAGAGCGGCCGACTGCTTCACACTGTCCATGGTGTCCCTGTGGGAGAATCAAGAGGCACCATGAGCACAGCCCTTGGTCAACAACAAGATGTCCTACACAGAACATGGCTGCACTGTTTGAGTCACCATAGAAACCCTGTTTACACAGAGCTAATTTGAACAAGAGATCTTTGTGACTTACTCAAGTCCCCCCTGTATTTGGACTATGAATTTGATATAGTATAAAACCTCTTTAGCCAACACCTAAAGACACTAGTATAAAACATAATATAGTAATAACTTTAACCATCAGGCTTCTGGAACCATACTAAAGCTCTACATTCCAATAGTCTATAGTGATTTGACTCTGGCTCCATGCCTTAATCTCAAGCCCGAAGTTAGATTTATCAAGACTTAGCTCGGGCATTAGGAAAATAGTTTTGAAATGCAGCCCAAGCCTGGGCTTGGGCTTGTGCTGTCCCCAGACAACTCACCCAGCCACCAGGATACGAGGGATCTCCCCAGCAAAAGCCTCGGCCATCTCCCTGCTGCCAACGTTGGCGATGCAGTGCAGGGCCAGGCACATGAACGTGGGGTTGCGGCTGGACAGGTCATTCTTGATGGCGTTGTTGATCAGACGGATCAGCTCGCTGTTGCTGTTCACCAGCACTGAAATGAACAGGTAGCCCTGGGGAGAACAAATAGGGTAGTATCAATGCCTGTAATGTGAACATAGCTCGTTCAACGAAAACAGCCAATACTGAGCAATGGAAGGCAAAGTGAGGACAACAGACTCAAGAGGAGCTGTGGCGGGGATAACAAATGGAGGAAGGAAATGGAAAAGTGAAATAGTGGCAAAAGAGAGGAGGCAAAGAAGTCCTGACTGTGCAATAACAGTATGGTATTATATTAGAAATGTAAATAAATAATGCAGTAACACACAGGACTGTTTTGATGGGTCTCTGGTAAGAAATCATTCCAACAAAAAAAGCAAGGGATTGAAGTGCATTCAAGAGAATCCTCTGCCACTTGTTCCATTAGGATGGCAATAGCAGTACAAGAGTCAAATGTTACCAACTCAAAATCAACTTGTTGAAACACATGCCACCAGTACATTCCTTTGCCTTTTCATTCAACTGCAATATTGCATATTTTCAGTCTCAAACTTCAATACCATGATATTATATATAGTAATGGTCATGTGGCAGGATGTCCATATACCTAAAAGGGAAAGGGATCATCAGATATACATGGACTTTATTTTTTTTATTGAAAACCTTGTATTTTGCGTTGCTAAATTTCTTATTGAGTAGCCTCAATGGGTGCAGTTCTACATTCCCACCATTTCGAAATCTGCCAGTTACAATGGAAGAGACCCTAGCAGAGGCCATGTTTCGCTGGGCGACCAATTACTTTACAACACCATCAAGCCTTCTGCGGCTCTGAAAGCAATCTTAAGGTCTGTGGGTCTTGCTGGCGCTATAAAATGTGATTTGCCACACGTACAATTGCCAAATGCAACCATGCAATCTTTACATATAAAGTCAGCAAGACTGCCTGGCCCAGTCATCTCTATACTAATTAACAAGTCTAATTAATGTGATCTGTACCACTGTTTCCAATGCAATTCCAATGCAATTCCAAGGAAAGATTAAACATATTTAACGGCTTATTGTTGTAAATTCCTTCCCTATTTTAAGTCTGGCAAAAGAGAACTGCAGAGAATTGGAGGCACTGGCAGGAAAACCCGAACACTAACCCATCCCTAACCCTTATACCACAACACTAGATAAAATGTCTTGCCAAGGTAGTTTCCAAAATGCTTGTCTGATTAAATGAGGGGGCCTAGGTGAGTAATACTAAAAATGTGTCCTATACATATTGCTGACAAGAAGGGAAGTAGTGCAACTATTTCCACATTCAGTTGCCATAGAGGATGTGTGGCTTTGGATTACAGTTGGGTGTGAATAAAATAACTTTTTCAATATTAAAGAAGATTTAAGTATCTAGTATTAGGTCGTTTTCACACCTGAATTCGAAAGATTTGGTCCGGTTAAGTGGTGAAGTTGCTACTATGTTGCATTTTTCATTTGGTTCGGTTACCGTTCACACAGGACTGTGAAAAGAACCAAACAATGTCAACACATGCTGTTACGCTGTTGAACGGGTTGCTCGTCTATTGGACAGAAAATCTGGAGGGAAACTCACAACGCTTCCTTGTTGCGGACAATGATAATGGAGCAACAACAGCTTTGTGTGGTCTTGGGTTTTTTCAGTTTCATTTTATTTAGTGACCAAAAGCAATTACTTTATATAGGCCTAGAAAGTGAGTGCTTTAACCTCCTGAGTGCACCACGTCTGAGACTAATTTTCCCCTAGGAAAGTTCACGCATTCCTGGCTGAATATGTTCAACATTTCCAGTTTGGGGCAAAAGTTGACATTCAACCCACAATGCATTGTTTTTTTGTTCAATTACTATATTTGGGTCAAATCACGCTCACATCAAAAGTGAACTGAAACAGAGTTCACTTGGAATGTTTGAATGGGTTTTCAAACCATCCCAAAGAACCATACTATCGGTTCAAATGCTCCTTGGTTGGAGACCAAGGAGACCAAACACCAGACCAAACACCTCGAGTGTGAAAGCAGGTGTTAGTGAGTCGAGTGTTTTTGTTTTTCGACATTCAAAATTATTACATGATTACTCGCAAATTGCTTGTAATTATAGTACAAATATGACAACAATAGTTGTGGCCAAACCAGTTAATTCCCTACTGAGCAATTATATAATATTTAAACAAAGATATTGGTATAACAACTTCCAGCCCTTCTCAAGGATAGCAATAGTTTGTAAGTAGAACAGTAGTACTGACATTAGGCATCTCCCCAAATTCTATGCACTCATTTGTTAACATCAATGTGTATTGTCCCTTACTATATATACATAAATCAAACAGCAGCACTATGACACATTTTCACAATTACATAATTGTGAGGCACATTAATATAAAATATGAATTAGCAGGTAATTGGTTTTGTGTAAACACCTGTAGGTATCTGTGCAATGACACCATCCTTTTATAACAAAGGTTATCCAGCTTATACTTTTCCAGTAACAACAAATTAACTTTCCATTGATCTTTAGTACAGTCAACAAACTAAAGTTGGGGATTCTGGGATTCGGCTTCGTGGAATGCTGCAAGAGCAGAGGCTTTTGTTTACTGTTCAAAGGGACTGCTTCAATCTGATAGAGCACTTTGACCGCAATAAATGGGGTTGCAAAAGAAGACTGGGTTGCAAGACAAAAACTGACGGACAGAACTCAATCAATAAATGATTAGCTGGACATATCTTACATGATGGCCAGAAACCCAAAACACAAGTGGCAACACTTACAATTTGTTTCTCTGTGTACTTGTTGGAACTGAGTAGGTTGACAGCTTCCATGTGTCCAAAGTCGATGTCATGGCCGAGCAGGAAGATGAAGAGCAGTTTGCAGACATACTTCTTCTTACTGTAGCCATCCAGGGCCTTGTCCCCCTTAAACTTGGAGCGAATGTTAGCCAGCTCTTTATTGATCCGCTTGATCTCTGCTTCCTTGCTTTTACCTAGGGTGAGAGGAAGGACAAGTGAGGATAGCATTTCTCTTTGTGATATACAGGAACACCGACAGCCCGGCGAGAGCTGCAGTCAGTGCCCCAGTCTACACAGTAGAAATATCTAACATCGACAAGCTTCACGCTGGTGAGACTGCAACCATGACCAAAGATTCTGGTCAAATGTGTTTTCCAAACACAAAAAAGGAGGAAAAATCAATGATTTAAATTCCAGGTTCCATCACATGGATAAGATGGGTGTAAAGGAATGTAATAATGTGTATCAAGGCAAAAAAAAACTAAAACTAGGGCATGTTTACCTATGGTAGTGAATAACATTCGTAAATAGGGCTGTAAGAGGCTGGCACATTGGGTCAGCAGTTAAGTGTGAATAATATTCTGCGTTGAAAAGCCGCCAGAGGTCCCCCGTGGGTGACATCTGGCAATCTTAATAACTAGTCTGTCTTCAATCTGCTCCATGTTGTTTTTACTGTCGGCAGACAAAACCCAGAAAAAGTAGAAGGACATCCCAGCCCTAATGGCCTTCTGTAGACCAAACGTGTAGTTACATTTTTGGAGCAGTGCATGTACACCCAAGCTACGGCGGTGGCCTCTGTTGGCTACGCAGGTAACATAGACTCACCACATAACCTAACTGCTATTTGACACAGAAGTTTAATTCAAATTCAACCTTTAGTTTTTAAACTTGAACATCAACAGTCAACAACAATTAGTCAGACATTTAAAGTAGAAATAGATGTCTAATTATCATTCAATCAATAGTTGAATAAGTAACACCAATTATCTCTAAATAAGCAGTACACTTTCTGATTGTTACATTAAAAAAACACTACCTGCATGAAAATAAACTCGGTCCAAAACAAAAGACATGACAATATATAACTAATCCTCGGTCCTGTTCTTTTTGCTTTATAGTGCATTGATTTACCTCTCATCAACAGAGATAGTTATGCAGATGTAATTTGAAAGATGTGTAGCCGCTAGAGAAGTAACTAGGTATGGAATAGTTACAGCAGGTGAAAATATGGTGAAAATATGCATCCCAGAAAAGTTATTAAATGGAACAATTAAATGTTAGCAACAGATAAGTAAAGGGGCAAAGGGTGGCTTTTTGTTAAGGTTATCACTTTGACACATGCTCCTTCAGTTGAAACATTAGATAACTGGGAATATATATTGCCACTCACTTTGTGACCAGTTCGACTCAAGGGGGTGGCTGATAAAGAGTGCAATCTATAAAAACAGATATTGCATTCTTCATTCCAATTGTTCTGACATTAGTTAGTCACTACTGCCTCGGAAGGTGACGTTATGTCTCTTGCAATTCTAGTGTATCATTAGTTCACAATGGCGACCATACTTTGACAGGGACCTTTTTAAACAGTATGCGGTAAACTGTATTTAAATGTGTGCACTACGCCAGAAAATTAGCTTTTGATCCCCGTGGAACCCGCTCATTACCTCGTTAACAGCATATATCGCAAAACAAATACTTAATGACAATTCAACAACAACATTAATCAAAAGAATGATGTACTTACAATTTCGAATATCGGATATGAATACGGCTAGTCCGCGCATTCCATCTCCCTTCGACACCGCCGGCATTTTTGCAGGATTCTCTCTTCACTCCGACCTCTCTTGTAAAAATGAACTGGCGTTGGTCAGCTTTTCGAACTGCCCTTGCGTTGAAATACAAATGTTCGCTAAACGAGAATGAAGCCAAGCAATAAAGTCCGTTATAACGGCAAAACAAATGATCAGATGCAACCGGGAACGATAACTTTATAATTAGCTATTAAACTTGCTATAGGCTTGTCGTTGGTGACCAAAGATAGCATTTGCTAGATTAGCCTGATGGCGGTGGATCAACTAGCAGCAGGGTATCCCCGTTAACTAGCTCGTTTCCGCTGATTATGGATAGCTATTTCATTCAATCCTTTCCGATGACAGATTGGAAGGAATACGAGCTACTGATTATGACAGCGCACGACATCTACAGTAAAAAAATAGACCAAGTTGAACCACCTATTACAGAAAATTCCGCAGAAAAATAGGACCAGGAATGTGTCGTTGAAAATATTTTCCGAAAATGTATGTTAGCTTCGATTCACTCACGGTCAAGCTAGCTAAACAGCTAGCTAGCTAGCTGGCTAGCAATATCATTCAAATGCTGGAATACATGACCAATCGAACATAATCACTCATCAAACTGTCTTAATTCCCAACCAACGATATGGAATAAGTTTTCAGTTATATTAAACAATTTGCAAAACGTGGTAAATAGGAGCTCGTCAATAATATATAGCAAGTCTTATTCGCCAGCCTCTTCTTGGTTGCTTGGACAGGGCTCGTGACAGCAGCGGGTCGAATCGACGCAGTTTAGTCTCGCGCACGCTCGTTTCCTCTTGCTGACTCCAACCCTCCGTACAGCTCGAGAAAAAAACAAGCCTGATTGGTTGAAACAATATACCTCTGGAAACTAACGTTAACCAAAGACCTTCAACCAGTGAAGAGAGCAGAGGAAACATACAAAATAATAAAATGCATAATATATATATATATATATATAATCAAAATATGCATAAGTGACATCGTCTGCACTTACAATAAGGGTATTGTGAGTGCAGACTGGAAACGACTCGTTTCTCAAGTAGGTTTGCAATTAAAAAGTCTTTAATGAGTGGGATGTTTTAAATGAGATTATTCTTTTTTTCCACTGTATATTTTTGCTGATTAATTTAGTTAGTTTTCAGTGTATTGCAACCTGGAATTTGACATGCAGTGTAAAGTAATTGTTATTTATTGACCTTCCTGTATGTTCATGTTGCCAATCCTGTCCCTATCATGTAACTGATAGTGTGCATGCTTACCCCCTATTTTAACAGCTTCTTCGCTGGGAAAAGTTGGCTTATTGTGTTTTCTTCTGTCTAACTTGAGCTCATTACACACTGTTACCCTAAAACTAGTTACCTGTATTATTACTATAGGCCCGCATGCATATCTAAAATAAGCTTATATAGAACCAAGGCCACAGCCTCTTTACTCTGAAATACAAGTAGGGAACAATTTAGCTTTCTTTTAAAAATGCTATAAACTCAACAAAACCGCAGCGACATATTTTCTAGACTAAATAGAGGGTAGCTGTCTTGAGATTTGATAATGTTTAAATATCATCGGTCAACAAATAGGCAAACATTTCCACTCAACAGTTATCGATACTACCATATACATCAAAATCTAATACAGGTATAGTTGCCTTTGATTAGATGATAGCCTTTAATGAATAGACCCCAAACAATATATCGTAATAAATACTGTACTTCAACTATTTACATCTTTAATTTTGCAGTTGTGATTTTCCCTCCCCCACTCTTGATTACACTGTGAATGGCATACGACCTCTTCAAAATTCGTGGGTATATATATACAATTTACTGTAAAAAATAAGTTGGTACATTACACAGTGCACTGGAATGTGTGCTTCATAACAGTGATTTGTTTATGACCAATGAGAAACATTTAGTAAAATACATGGGAGGTGGGTCTTGAAAACGAATCCAATCACAAATCGGAATTAGCTATATTGGGCGGGGATTGTATAGGGCGCCTTTCAACTGTCTGCACGCTGGACTCAAGCTTGCACACAAGACCGAAATGGCGGAGACAACTGACAGAATGGAGGTAAGCAAAGAATCATTGAATAAATGCAGCAGAGAAAACGCGAACGAGCTATTGTATATATAACCCTAACATACTCATATTGGTCAGTCCCCCTAATATAGTTGTAAAATGTAATCTATTTGTAGTCATTCGTCGCTTCATTGTACGCACTTTCAAATTAAGCATCCATTTTACTTGCCATCTCGAGCGATGCTATTTTCCAATGTCGTGATCCGGTTGCCATCATGTGTGTAGTAATGAAATGGAAAACATTTATCCTAATATATAAAGTCTATTTTTAAATGAAGTTGACGAGAGAAACGACTTTAATTGTTGATGCGACACCGGCATGGAGATCAGATTGTCTCTGGTATGCTCGTGAGACCGCATGGGGGCTAATTTGCTAGCTAGTAGCCACTCCGGCTTTGAATGCTGCCTCATGCTCAAGCTAACATTTTGAACCTGTAATGATGGAGGCTAACCACCGGCTACGAAGGAGGCCATAACCGTACAACTTTAAATTCTGAGCTTCATTCACATGATTCAATTATATGAACCCCGGAGACCGGCAAAGGCGGGCATGGCGCTAACAACCATGTGCTCCTATCTAAGGATGCGACGGGTATACATTTGATGATTCAATGGACTTTACTAGGCCTGGCCATTAACTGCTATACTCGTACATACACTGTTAACTGGTTTGATAGTACCATCATTTGTATAGCGGTCACACTTAATTTAACGGCGTAACGTTACATTCTTGATGAAATTGGCCATGGTCGTGACTTTGTCTCTCTTTTGGTGAGGTTTCTCAGGGGGAGGGTTCTGTGAAGCCTGCAGCTGAAGACATGACTTCAAAGGATTACTACTTCGATTCCTATGCCCACTTTGGTATCCACGAGGTAAGTCAACTTGTAGAGAACACCTTTAAGTTTCAGTAACATCTCAATTGTAATGTATTTGTCCTGTTATTTCCTGGGTCTTTGTTAATCGCTCTTTTTCTAAACGATTGATGCAGGAAATGCTGAAGGACGAGGTGCGCACTCTCACCTACCGCAACTCAATGTTCCACAACAAGCACCTCTTCAAGGATAAAGTGGTGCTGGATGTAGGCAGTGGTACTGGCATCCTTTGTATGTTTGCTGCCAAGGCTGGAGCCAAGAAAGTCATTGGGGTAGGTGATTTGAATATTAACCAATACGTAGAAGTTACATAGCCCTTAAGCCCAACTACAGAAGTCCTCTTGTTCTGTCTTTGACCTATGATTCTCTAGCCCCAAGTTAATTTCAAAGAATGTGTTGTTCACATTGGTATGACTGGCTACTTATTTCGTCTTTTGTCATTTATAGATTGAGTGCAGCAGCATTTCTGACTATGCTGTGAAAATTGTCAAGGCTAACAAGCTTGATAACAGTGAGTATATGACCACATATTCAAATAATTTGGATTCCCTTGGCGGTCTGCTCCTATTATGATGCCTATTCATTATTCCAAATGTCTTTCAGTCGTGACGATCATCAAAGGGAAGGTGGAGGAGGTGGATCTTCCAGTAGAGGGGGTCGACATCATAATCTCAGAGTGGATGGGCTATTGCCTCTTCTATGAGTCTATGCTGAACACCGTCATCTATGCCAGAGACAAGTGGCTGGTATGTGCATGTTGGGAGACCTGTAGCAAAGCATGCTGGTGGTGCACAGCTTTTGTTATTTTTCAAACACACTCCTTCTCATGTAAACCTAATGTATTCGTTACCATGCAACCTGCATTTATTGTGTTTTTAGAAATGATGGGATTTAGTTGAATTGACTATTGGCACTAAGCTATTCAACTCGCCTGTTAGGTGCTTTAAAGTGTCCACTGTCAGGGCTAGAGCAACGATATTTGCACCACTCCAGTCAGCTTGCTTTATTGGCCCTTTCACTAAGGGTGAAGCCCGCCCAGAGCATCTTCTCCCACAATGCAGGGCTGCTGCTTAATTCTGCTGATCTCAATCTAATGTTGCTCTCTCCCGTCCCTGGCAGAAACCAGATGGGCTGATCTTCCCCGACAGGGCAACCCTTTACGTCACCGCCATTGAAGACAGGCAGTACAAGGACTACAAAATTCACTGTGAGTGGACTGTACAACCATTGCAGGTTATGCTCATTTTGAATGAGACTTTGTATGGAAATGGTTTATTATTATGAAATATGTCAAACATGAAAGTGTTAAGCCAGGGAATTTTGCAACAGTTCATAACCAAAGCTGATCTGCCATGAGAGTCATTTCATTTTTTTTGTATAAATGTCTTCATGCAAAGGGTGGGAGAACGTGTACGGCTTTGACATGTCTTGCATCAAAGAGGTGGCCATCAAGGAGCCTCTGGTGGACGTGGTGGACCCCAAACAGCTGGTCAGCAGTGCCTGTCTCATCAAGGTGGGTAGTGTGTCTGAGACAGCAACTATGTAGACACAAGTAACCATCTTTGACATAGAAGTCCAACCTTTCTCTAATTATCAGTGTGATAACACTGATAGCATGAATATGTTCTAGCATAAATATGTTCTGGGCTAGTTGTCTGATTAACCTATCTGTTCAATACCCACAGGAGGTGGACATCTACACGGTGAAGATAGACGACCTGTCGTTCGCCTCGCCGTTCTGTCTGCAGGTGAAGAGGAACGACTACATCCACGCCCTGGTCACCTACTTCAACATTGAGTTCACTCGCTGCCACAAGAGGACCGGCTTCTCCACTAGTGAGTTTTTCTTTTACTCCCCAACTTTGTTTTCACAATGTTCCCTGGACGCTTTTTTTGTGTTCTTTGACTTGATTCGCCAACTTCCAATTCCTTTCAATTTCTTTGTTTTCAGGTCCCGAGTCTCCCTACACCCACTGGAAGCAGACAGTCTTCTATCTGGATGACTACCTGACTGTGAAGACTGGGGAGGAGATCTTTGGCACCATCAACATGAAACCAAACAGCAAGAACAATGTAAGGCCATGTATTTTGCTGTTAACTGTAAAAGTACAGAGTTTGACTCCGTTCCAAATATACATATACCTGCAATAGGGTTCTATTGAACTGGGACTATTTCCCTGTTTTCGCTCTCGTACGACGATATTCTACACATTGGACAATGGGCTAGTAGTGGGTTATTGCCTACTTCCAGTATAAATCATGTTCGCATGTTCTTTCATGAAAGACTGAACTTGACCTAGTGTCAATGACATGAAATCCTTACATTTGAAGTAACGTGGACATGCCATATACTCGCTGTTTCCTATATGGGAATGGTCATTTAGGGCAATCACAAAGAGTCAGGTGTCTGTACGGACTTTGTTTTATCATGGCAGTCAAAATACTAATTACGATTTTGTAAATGTTTGTTTTTTTGCTACTTATGTCTTTTTAGCATTGGTGCAAAAAATTGCACACATTGGACTGGGCTGATATTGAACTGAAGTTAATCACATGTTTGTTTTCTCCAACACAGAGGGACCTGGACTTCACCGTAGAGATAGACTTCAAGGGTCAGCTGTGTGAGGTGTCCAAGACCTCCGAGTACAGAATGCGCTAGTTTCCCCACCACCCCCCTCCCACTCCCCGTTTGTCTACTTGTGTGTTTTGAGGATGAGGAATAGGCAGAAAGGTCATGTGTTAGTGTTGGGGGTAAGTGTTGGTCTCCCAAGTTATTTTTTTCATTTTATTTTTTTCAAGACAGGCTTTTGTGTCGCAGTTCTCGTTAAAGTGATGTGACTATTTAAGGTAGTTCGCTTTTGTGAAGGAGTCAAGATGAACCGCCCTTAGCGATTCATTGTGCAATAGTCCTTAAAGTCGGTCCAGCGTATGCCGCCATACTTGGTGTCTTTAGAGTTTTTCTATTGGTTTTTAGCTTGCGCACTTGCCCCATACAGAACAGCACACTCTGACCTTGGCAGACTTGCCTGTACATAGCATAACTGTTGAGTCACTTTCGCTCTCCTTGTCAGGTCATTGATCCTTAACATAACCTATAATCTAACAGTGTCCCTGCCTTCCTCAGTTTTTATTGTATGTCGTAGCGCCTCCTGTGGCTGTCTGAAGTAAGGACAATAAGATTTCCTTCTGTTGGGTGTGGGAAATCAGCCACAGGTGTTTTTTTGGAATTCTTTATGTGCAGTTAAGGGGGCACCCCATCTGGACCGTCATAGTACCTTGTATTTTTTTTTCTATCCAAATTTGAATTGATTAGATACAACGAAGGACATTCCTTTTGGTAATTAAAAAACAAATTGGAGTTTTGTCGGGTGCCTAGTGAATTTATAGGTCAGATCCTGGAGGGAGTTAGTTGTTGCTAGCAGATGTTCATGGTTATCCATGACTGTCAACTTTGGATCCCAAATCTTGCTTCCTCAGACTCAATCTAAACGTTTCCTTAAAACACCTTTTTACCATTGTTGAGTCTTTGACCATGAGTCCGTTTCCAAACAAAGCAGAGCACTTTGATTGTGTCAAGCGATGGCTTGGGTAATGTTGTTTACCTGTACATGACAAAGGTTTGTAGGACCAGACTGTAATACGGTTGTTGTTTTTTTGGCTGCTTTTATAATAAAACTATTAAGTAAAATGGAATGAGTGTTTCTGTAACATGCACTGTAATAGCTATTCAATGTGAACATTTTTATTTTATTGTGTTCCAATATGCTGGTTTGGACTTAGTCTTCAAACTTTGTATCTGCAATCTTAGTTTTTCACACTAGCTCTGTGTATCCAGGACATTTCTAATGGTGTAACAGTACATTTTCAAATGCTAGTTTTAGAAATTATAATTTTTGATCCAAAATAAATAATTCAATTTTCCTGTTAAATTAAGGATCAAGTGTGATTCAATATTTGGGACACTGATACCAATTATAATCACATTAAAGGCACTCCCTTGAGTTAAACACATTGATTCTCCCATTGGGGTAGTGGGAACGTTTGAAATAATTGAGTGCAACTTTCCAATTTGATCTGTAAATACTGGTAGATTGAGTTTACAATAGGTACCAGTAATGAAACGTGCGTCACTTTTCGATGTGTCGGTGGGCGGAACAAAGATTTGATTGACATTAATTTTTACTTTACCTTATTTTTATAAATGACACAAATGGCAGTACGATTTGCCGGTAGTCCGTCCCCAAGCATTGTGCAGGCCACGCTGTTTCATGGGTGTAGATGGTTGCCTACGAATTAACTAAGGCAACAGAGGGAGAGTTGTTCACTTGATACCAGTCTCCAATACCTCCACGAGTGTACCTGGTGCCCTCGCCATGTTGGCGTTTAAGTGTCACAAGCAATACCTTGGCTGCAAAATGCCCAGGGGGCTGTCTCTCTGCAAATGGTGCTTTTTTAATTTATTGGAAAAAGAGATTGTTAAAGTAGTCTCCTCCGCAGGATGTGTCATTGGTGGCACTAACGGGAGCCTCAATGTGTTAAATCATCCCAAATGATTTGGTATTTTCAAAACAAATAGACTTGTTTTCCATGTATTGGATGACCATGTTTAAGAGTTCATCAATGCAAAGATATTTTGTAATTGGTCACTTGACGTATTTGGTCTTGTACACTTGTTAAACATGGATACAATTAAACTGACACTACCAGCTGCAAATCAAAAGTTTCACAGGAGATGGCGCTGTCTGAGCTTTCATTTAAATGTTTCATTAAACCTACTCTAACAAGGAAAGTGAAGGATGTACTAATGTATCCTTCGTTCTCCCCCACTTTTCTTAAGCATTTGATCAGGAAGCATCTTGGCAGTCTGGATTAGCGTTAAATGGCATTTCATGTATCCTTAAGACCAGTGGTTAAATTGGGATTTTATATGTGGGGGGGCTCTGATCCAGAGGGGCCGCCGCTCCCCATGTTGTCCCCAAGTTGTCAGTTGCACCTACATGCTCATCTGCACCTGTCCCTCCCGGTCCATCCTCAGCTCCTCTGCCCTGTCCATCCTCAGCTCCTCTGCCCGGTCCATCCTCAGCTCCTCTGCCCTGTCCCGCCTCACCTCCTCTGCCCTCAGTGTCCTCATTTCTGCCCTGTCCATCCTCAGCTCCTCTGCCCTGTCCATCCTCAGCTCCTCTGCCCGGTCCATCCTCAGCTCCTCTGCCCTGTCCAGCCTCATCTCCTCTGCCCTCAGCTCCATCCTCATCCCTGTTCTGTTCAACTCTGCATTTTTAGTTTAGTGGAGGAAGAGACAGCACTTAAGACATGACAGACACACTATCAGGATGAAAAGATCTAGCAACAAATCACAGCTTGGTTACAGTGACTTCTGCACACAGGCCTAGCTTAATTATTTCAAAATTATGTCTTGGATAGCAGCTGCCCACCTTTTGAAGAAATCTGTAAGCTTCCTCCTTTTTGTTCCACTCATGTTTACCTTTTATCTCTGAAATGTTCACTTGTTGACTTTCACCCTAAGTTAAGAAGTAGATAGAATGTCTTTTAAAATGGTTCATATTATATAATGATGTAATCAAACGTTCTTTAAATAAAACACTTTTGAATGAATGAATGAATGAAGCTATCTTTTTCTTAAAGGCTAGCCGATAGGCTACGTCACCATCATGTTTGGTGGCTTTTAAATCTAACCTGCTGTGTAGCCTATATGCAAAC
>OOFG01000147.1:11156-28647 GCA_900323295.1 Molva molva | reverse complement strand
GTTAGTAATTTCTTCAGATGCCAGTGTCAAAATTGAGGGGCTTTCCTCAGCTTGGAAGTCACTATTTGTTCTCTCTCTCCAGACAAGCCGTTGAAGAAGAGAAAGCAGGACTCTTTCCCCCTGGTGCCTGGTGCAGGGGGCCCTGGGGGCCCCACAGGAGCCCCAGGCAGTGGCTCGGCAGGAGGCGGCAACGCTGGCAAACTGACCCCGCAAGAAGCTACTGCGGCTGGGAACGGAGCAAGCCGCCCTCCCCTTATGGTGAGCATCGACCTCCAGCAGGCAGGCAGAGCTGATGGCCAACTAGACCCGTGTCTCGCTGCACCTATTCCAGCCCTCGAGGCCCAGCGTTGGCCTGAAGAACCAGCTAGCGGTCCGGCCGCAGCGGAAGGTTCCGACACGGTCTTGCGGTTGAAGCCGGACGGGAGACCAGAGGTGATCAAGAACCGGGTGGACAAGCACGAAGGCAGGCGAGAAGGCAGGGAGTCGTCAAAGCACCGCCACGATGGAAAGCCCAACTCGGACAGACGCAGCGAGTCGACAAAGTCATCGAACCGTGGGGAACATGGCCGGGACAGAGAGCGAGACAGGGACCGAGAGTCGGAGCGGGATAGAAGGCATCGAAACGAGGCCGGTGGAGATGCCCGCGACAGGCGGTCACCTGAGGCACGCCACCGTGCTGATCGCGGTGACCGCAGTGATCGCGCTGACCGTAGTGATCGCGCCGAACGAAGTGATCGTGGTGATAGATCCGGGTTCCGGTCCAGTTCCGCCGGAGAGCCCGGTCGGAGCGGCGGCCGTCAAGAAGGGTCCAAATCGTCTTCCTCTAGTTCCAAGATTCCAGACTCCTTCCCTGTTCACCTGCTGGGAGGGCAGAGTGGCTCGCTGAAGAACTTCCAGATCCCTAAGGTGATCTGAGCCGATCCAAAACCGAATACCGACCATTAAACTGCCTGCAATTTTACAAACACGATCACACCACTGTTCGCTCTCTTCCGTTTTCATTTTATGTCATCATCATCTCTAAGCCTTTTGGTTATCCCTGGGATGTTATTTAGGAAATGGTTTACTTCCTTCCTTTGGTAAAATGTATTTACGCCGACTCATGAGGAGTATCGTGTAAAATAAAATTATTGTTAACTGTAATTTTTCTGGTACTGGGTTTCGTGGTATTTGGGTGTAATATTTTCATATAATTAGTCTTCCCTATAACCAAAATCCTTTGGACCCTCACCCCATCATTTTTGGTTGGATTTGAGACAACGTTAAATCACCTACTGCTGTAGAATTGATTTGCTCATCAGTTAAATTTTTTGGTATTTTGCCTTTTTAATTTGCCCTGCTCAATTAATATTACAAACTTTAGCCATACGAACCCTTAATTATATCTCCAACAATGTTTTTTGATCTTACCCCGCCCCCTTTCAGGTGAAACGTGACAAAGACGGCAATGTGTCAACGTGTGCGGTAGAACCACACGGCTGGACGCAGCCCAAGGTGAAGCTGGAGAGACTGGGCCTGGTGGAGGACTTTGCGAAGAGGCCAAAGCCTGTGGTGGTGCTGAAAAAGCTCTCCATCGACCAGGTCCAGAGGATCATCCGTCACAGCAAGTCTGGAAAGAACAGGCACTCTTCAAGCAAGTCTGGGAAAAGTAAGTGTGACGCAGTTTATTATCTTTAATTTTTTTACAGTCAATAATGCCTACCTCAACAGTCCATTTAGTCTACTATTTCATGTTTTACTTTTACCAATAATGTGTAAAAAGATATATGTATATATATATTTATATTTTTATCTTCTCTTATTGGCCTGCACTTTCGGCTGTGACTCCATAATTCCCTGACTGGGATTAATAAAGTACATCTTATTTCTGAATGGCTTGACCATGAGCACGGAGACGCATGAAACCCTGTTGGTTTGCTCTGTCAGGTGGCAGCATGGACCCCACTGTGCTGAAGGAGCTGCCTCCAGAGCTGCTGGCCGAGATCGAGTCAACCATGCCGCTGTGCGAACGAGTGAAGATGAACAAGAGGAAGCGAAGCACCGTCAACGAGCGCCCAAAGTACGCCGAGGTCGACTCGGACGACGACAACAACGACGCCAATGGAGAATGTAAGCGCTAGGCTCCATGGAGGCCGATACACTGGCACGCCGTGGAGGAGTTAAATGACCTGCAACTCACACTGTGTTTTTATCGCCCGTAACACTTCACTCCGTGGTCCCTGCAGCAGCGAGGAAGCGCCAGCGACGGGACAAAGGGGAACGCGTGGACAAACCGTGGGAGCAGGAAGACAGGGAGCGCCGGGGGTCAGGGGAACACCGGCGGAGCAGTGGGGGCCACCGCGACGGCAGGCGGGGCTCGGGAAGCCGCTACCGGGACTCCTCCGAGGAGGAATCTCCACCGCCCAGCATTAGTGAAGGTGGGGTCCGCGTCCCGCATCCAGGGCCTGTTCAGTCAGTTCTGTTTGGTTCACGTGTCAGTGATGCAATTTTACGAGGCCAGTCTGAATCTTGAAAGTTAATGATTAGTTAAAGTTAGTATTGGAGATAGGAAAACTGGATGTGCAGTTAACGGGTATTGTACCCGTTTCTTTTTTTTTTTCTTTCTTATTTTGTATAAAGTATTATTACTGATTTGATGCCTAAAACTTCACTATTTTTTTTGTTGAGGTTTGCGCCTTATGCTCGGGCTTATTCAAATGAGTTGACATGGAACATGACTGGAATTGGATAAAAATGATTAACGTGCGCTATAATCTTCAGTTGCGCGAAAGATGAAGATGAAGGAGAAACAGAAGAAGAGGAAAGCATACGAGCCTAAACTGACCCATGAGGAGCTGATGGACTCGTCGACGTTCAAGAGGTTCCTGAACAGCATCGACAACATCATGGAGAACTTGGAGGATGCAGACTTCACGAATATAGGTAAAGATGTCCTATAGATATGTCACAAACACTACATGCTTAATTTCTTTTTGATCCGTGGGCTCTTTACTTACGATTTTCCTTTATTTACTGTAATTAAAATAACCTATATCCTTTGGGATAAATCTGAAAAAGTGTGCTCTTTTCTATGTCATTTGAGCAGATGATGATGAGATTCCCCAGGAGATGTTGCTGGGTAAACACCAGCTGAACGAGCTGGGCAGTGAGTCAGCCAAGATCAAGGCTATGGGCATCTCCAGCAGGGTACTCCTCTACTCAATATCCATAAAATCAATAATCATAAACCAAACAGTTTATTTTTTTTGTTTAATTTTGGGCGATGGAAGCCAGAGCTTTGTTCTAATGGCCGGTAAATGTACCAGCTAACTGCTAACTGTGGGACTAACTGCTTTGTCTGTCTGTTGTTTATCCAGATCCCTTCTGATAAACTGGTGAAGCTGCTAAACATCCTAGAGAAGAACATTCAGGACGGCTCCAAGCTCACCACCCTGATGAACCATGTAAGCTCCTTCTCTTGTTCCAAATTTTCTATTCTATCTATTAAATGTTTTAACACGTTTTTATTTTTTATAAATGCTAAATTCTTGTGAATGTATTTACAAGGAATCAATACAAATGCGTTTTGAATTCGGTAGAATGAGCTAGGGTAATGGATTGTGTAAACTAACCGGTCAAACAATTCCTCATGGTATACGGTCAAAATTTAACATGTTCTAATAGTAAACTGACACCAAACCGCAATGGGGTGGTAACCAAATGTTACATGGCACTAATTTGAGCCAATCCAAAACATGCTTGAAGAATAGTGTTTGACCAGAGGGGGCGCTGTCCTCCGTGTATTTGACTCGATAATATTTACTGTTGCTCTCTGGGACAGACCTCTGCGAAAGGCTGTGAGACGGTAATTATGTGAGGGGTTCATTGCAGGACCACGACGGCGAAGACGAGGAGAGGCTGTGGCGAGACCTCATCATGGAGAGAGTCACCAAGTCGGCAGACGCCTGTCTCACCGCCCTCCACATCATGACCTCCGTGCACATGCCCAAGGCGGTGTACATTGAGGACGTCATCGAGCGTGTGCTCCAGTACACCAAGTTTCACCTGCAGAACACTCTTTATCCTCAGTACGACCCGGTGTACAGGGTGGACCCCCATGGAGGTAAGACACACCTCCTGTCTGTTTAAAAGTACTTTGGATACATACAAAACCGGTTTGAACGTTTTGTAGGAACATGTGTTGTTTTAATAAAGATTGACTGATTCAGCTTGGCAGCCAGAACTATAAAGCCATTTCTTTCCATTTTGAGATGACTTGGGGGAACAAACTAAAGTTATCATTGAATGTTATCATTGAATGTCATCAAATGACATTCCTTGTTATTACAGGAGGGTTGTTGAGCTCGAGGGCCAAACGGGCAAAATGCTCCACACACAAGCAGCGAGTGATCATCATGCTGTACAACAAGGTCTGTGACATTGTGAGCAACCTATCGGAGCTGCTGGAGATCCAACTCCTTACAGACACCACTATCCTCCAGGTAAGAATCAAAACACTCATCTGCTTCAACATATCGGGTTAAAGCATAAATAATAATGTTCACGTGCCATATGCACTCACTCTTTCAGGTTTCTTCCATGGGGATCACTCCGTTCTTCGTGGAGAATGTGAGCGAGCTGCAACTGTGCGCCATCAAGCTAGTCACGGCGGTAAGTAACCTTCTCATTGACGCTTGTTAATCTTAAAGGCCGGCCCCCTCCCCCAGGGGACGGTCTTCTCCCTTTGCCTGTATCTGATATTCATCCCCTGCTCGTTGTCTACAGGTGTTTTCGCGCTACGAGAAGCATCGGCAGCTTATTCTGGAAGAGATCTTCACCTCTTTGGCCCGACTGCCTACAAGCAAACGATCCCTGAGGAATTTCCGGTAGGGTGTTGGAGTTAAAATTACACATTTTCTTATGCTATTTCTTGTATACCACCTTTAGACAAATCTCGCTCTCTCTCTCCCTTGCTCTTTTTCTCTAAGCCACAATAAATCACTGACTACATTTAAACCGCCGTGTGTGTATGTGTCTCTCTCCAGACTGAACAGCTCGGACAAGGATGGAGAGCCTCTGTTTATCCAGATGGTGACTGCCCTGGTGCTGCAGCTCATCCAGTGTGTCGTTCACCTGCCCAACGACAAGGATGCCCTGGACGAGTACGACAGCAAGGTAGGAGTACAGAGGCCCTTTGCCGACACACTTAGGGATGCTATTGACGCAGGCAGCCCGTTTTGAAGGGGGTTTATAACATGAAGCCTCTGGCTGTGTTTGTGTGCAGATGGACCAGGATTTGCTGATTACCAACTCCTATGAGTGCGCCATGAGGACAGCACAGAACTTCCTGTCGGTCTTCCTTAAAAAGTAAGTCATACACAAGCCTGAGGCGAGAACTCAAGTCAATATTATTTGTATAGCCTAGTCACGGTTACAGTCTAAAAGGGTGTCACAGGCCACATTTGACGACGCCCTCTAGCTACGAATCCTCTAGGGGAAGACGAGGCTAGACTTTCTTGCCATAGGCATTAACAATGTTTGTTTTGAACCATTTGTTTTTTAAGTGATGGACAAAAATCTTTCTCTGTTTAAGACAGTTATTTTAATAACTCAAGTCACCACAAAAGGTGCACACAGGGGTATGGCTGTTTGCGGTGATTTACATTGCGCTACTGCTTTTGACTTGCAACCAGCGGTGCCTTAACATTTTTGCACGGTCATTGCTTTTATTGATGATTTACGAAGTCCACTTTATATTTGCTTATGCATGTCTTTTTTTTACTCTTGATGTATAGTGTCTACCTCCTCGACATTACCCCACTCCATCACTGATCTCTAACCATATTGTGGTCCCCCTCCTCTCACGCGTCGCCCCTCTCTCCAGGTGTGGCAGCAAGCAGGGTGAAGAGGACTACCGGCCCTTGTTTGAGAACTTTGTCCAGGACCTGCTGTCTACGGTCAACAAGCCGGAGTGGCCCGCTGCAGAGCTGCTGCTCAGCCTGCTTGGCAGGCTACTGGTGCGTCTGGCAGACCCAAAGCTTTCACTTTATTACTGGACATGGAGCCCTGCTGGGGTGTTCCAACTTAGCACTCTGTGCAGCTGTTAATGTCCAATTGGTCTTGATGAAGTCCCGAAATCTGTTCTCTGCTGTGATTAATTGAAAACACACAGGTGTCTTTTGTAAAAAGTTAATTCAAAGTAAAAAATAATAATAAATCCAACCTCTCCGGGAGTCTTTGCCAACATGCTTAATTAGAAGCCGGGGCCCATTCTATGATGTATGCAAACTTAGGTTACAGTAATTGAGTGACTCCAGGTGTTGATGTGTGGCTCTGCTCTCTAATGGTTTCAGGTGCACCAGTTCAGTAACAAGCAGACTGAGATGGCTCTGAGGGTGGCCTCTCTAGACTACCTGGGGACCGTGGCTGCTCGTCTCAGGAAGGATGCCGTCACCAGCAAAATGGACCAGAGGTCAATCAACCGCATCTTGCAAGAGGTAAAGCTAGGGCTTTCCTAAATGAGTTGGAGTAATTTGGTACCCCTGTGAAAGATTTTATTGCAACATGCATTTCTAATTTAAATCAGTTGGCTTCAAAGCGAAGCTGGTCAAGAAATGTATAATGCCTATGTATATTTCGTATGGATGTCGTGTGTGTGTATATAGATATATAGATATATTTGAACTGCTTGTTTATCATTCTATTCAACAGCACATTTAGTTTGAATAATCTTTATTTATCTAGATTTTTCTCTGTTGCAATTGAACTGCATTTTCCTCAATCCTTGCCAATCTTACCAAATACTTGAGCTAAGACGGCCAATCTGCTGCTCCTCTCCAACAGCTAATGGACTCTCTCACTCCCTCTGTGTCTCTAGGCGCCAGGTAATGATGAGACCCAGCAGCTGCAGAAGGCATTACTGGACTACTTGGAGGAAAATGCAGAAACTGATGCATCCTTGGTTGTAAGTGTGGTTCCTTACAACACTATGGCGGTGCTTAATGATGTTTAATATTGCCTTAAAAATGCGCTTTTACACCCTCTCTGGTCCCCAGAGGCACCTTGCATGTTTTGAATGCAGATGTGCTTGTAGTGGTCAATATAAATATTTGAAGTGAATATTTACGAATCCACTACAAACTCCTACCAACTGCCCCTTTTTTTTCCTCACTACCCAGTTTGCCCGAAAGTTCTACATCGCGCAGTGGTTCCGGGACACCACCACTGAGGCAGAGAAGTCCATGCGGAACCAGAACCCGAAGGACGAGGACTCGTCCGACGACAAGCACCACGCCAAGGAGGTGGAGACCACCGGCGAGATCATGCAGCGCGCCGAGAAGCGCAAGAAGTTCCTCCGCAACATCATCAAGACCTCGCCGGCGCAGTTCGCCACACTCAAGTACGGACCCGAACAGGCACTCGTTGTAAAGTGACCGCATGTTGTATTGGTAATCTGTCTCAACACATTAGCGTCTCGTCGGATTATACTGCTAGTCCCATACGTGATGTCGTTTCATCATCTTCCATGTACGGTTCCTAACTGTTTCTCCCCTTTTGCTTTCCACAGAATGAACTCTGACACTGTGGACTATGAGGACTCCTGTCTGATTGTGCGTTATTTGGCCTCTATGAGGCCGTTTTCCCAGAGCTTTGATATTTATTTAACACAGGTAAGGACCCACACTGGGCCCCTAAACGTCCCAAGACCTTCAACACACTCGCATTGTCATAAATCCTTTCTGAGTGACTGCACACTGTTGACATGATTGCCTGTTGTTCTGGTGCTCCAGATCTTGCGGGTCCTCGGGGAGAGTGCCATCGCTGTAAGGACTAAAGCCATGAAGTGTCTCTCTGAGGTGGTGGCCGTGGACCCCAGTATACTGGCCCGGGTACGTGTGAGACAATAATCTAGTCTCCTCCTGGGCCCTCTGTCACTCTCACGCTAGGCTTCTGTGCTGTACAGTGTGCTGTGTTATTATTAGAATTAATCTTTATTTCTTATCTTATTCTTGCCTTGTTGGCAGTGGCTCTGGCGGTAGAGGATTTTTGTCGGGTAAACAGAGGTTGCCGGTTTGCTTCTCGGTTATCTTGCGCAATAAACATAACGATAATTATTCAAGCCACTTAAGGTCTTTAAATACGGATCCTTGTGTCGCGTGTCCTTCACGGGGTCCCTCTCTCCTCCTCCTGTGTAGTCGGACATGCAGAGAGGCGTCCATGGCCGGCTGATGGACAACTCGACCAGCGTGAGGGAGGCCGCCGTGGAGCTGCTCGGTCGCTTCGTGCTCAGCAGGCCCCAGCTCACCGAGCAGTACTACGACATGCTCATAGAGAGGATACTGGTAATTGGCTCATGTGCACGCACCCACATGCAGTCCGTCACACACACACGGTGCAAAGAGTAAACATGTCCCCTGAACGACCTTGCAGCGAGGAATTCGGTTAAAGCAGCCAAACAAACGTATTCTTTTGGAGCTTTTCAAAATTGTATTGTGAGTGGTAGATTAGTTTTTTGTTGAACACTTTTTGGGGTGGGGGGAGGGGTAGGGGACCGGGTGGTGTTTTCTAATCTATTGGTTATGGAATACCTACACAAGCTGTGAAAGTCTCCCATTTCTATAGTGCTGGCTATGGCGTGTATACGTTTTAATCAGAAGTGCCACCCGATGCACAGCGTCTTCCCCTCTTTGTGCTCCGCAGCCTCCTTTGAGTGTGAATAGAAATTGTTGTGGCTGTTGTCATGGAAACAGGAGTTCATAAGTTCACTCCCTGCTTGGTAAACTTGTCTTTTACTGCCATCTATTGGTAGACCACAGCCATTGCACTTTGTGCTGCCGTTTTGTAAACAAAGAGAGGGTTGTAGTTATAAGACTGGGTTTATTTTTTCAGATTTTAGTTTTTTGAAAAGTAATCAGGTCAAAAATGTTCTTTCTTTCTTTCTTTATAACTGCCAGTGTTAAAATCTATCGGCCTTACAATTATTTCAATATGAAAGCCTGTCAAATGGTCAAATCTATCTGCCATTGGCAGGTGGCAGTTGTTCATTTCTGACATTTTTCATGCTTTTAATTTTTTTCAGGACACTGGTATCAGCGTCAGGAAGCGGGTGATCAAGATTCTGAGGGACATTTGTCTGGAGCAGCCCACCTTCAACAAGGTTACTGAGATGTGTGTAAGGATGATCCGCAGGGTCAACGACGAGGAGGGTATCAAGGTAGGAGTCCTCCCTGAATACTTTTATTCAACCTGCTGTCGACATGTTGAGTGCGTCATGCATCTTTTAACATGGAACAAGAACACGCCATTGTTTTTCTTCGCAATGTGTTCCATCAACATGCTAACGTGGAAGAAGGCTGTGTTCACATTGAGTGCATATCGCTAATGTTAATGCTAATATTGTGCTTATGCTAATATTGTGCCTTTTCGTGAAACTTTTCTTTTCTTTTTTACAGAAACTGGTAAACGAGACATTCCAGAAGCTGTGGTTTACGCCCACCCCAGCACACGATAAGGAAGCCATGACCAGGAAAATCCTCAACATCACCGATGTGGTGAGTCCTACCTTCACCTTTCATTAATTTTATTAATTTCATTCAGTCGTTTCGGCATCATCCGTACGAGTAGTCTGATACCCTAATGTGATATATTTACACAGTATGTCTTACTGTTGTGTGTGTGTGTGTGTGTGTGTGTGTGTGTGTGTGTGTGTGTGTGTGTGTGTGTGTATTCATCAGGTGGACGCATGCAAAGACACTGGCTACGACTGGTTTGAGCAACTGCTTCAAAACGTAAGTGTTGACTGTTTTATTCCATAATCACCTTATGTGGAATTCATCAAGGGAAAAATCAAGAATTATGTATTTTAAACTCAATTTCAATTTCTTGCTTCAGTTGTTCAAAACTGAAGAGGATGCCTCTTACAAACCTGCCAAAAAGGCTTGCGTTCAGCTCGTGGACAATCTGGTGGAGCACATCCTCAAATACGAGGAGTCCCTTGCAGGTGTGTTCCTCTGTCTGCCAATAAAGAATAATGAATGCTGTGTTATAACTGTCAATGTGTTGCCTAGCAACGTACAAACGGTATGTTTTTTTAAAATCTGATTTAAGGTGCTGTGCATGGCCCTGTAGAGAGCAAGGGGGTGAACTCGACACGGCAGGTGGCTTGCATCACCACCCTGTACCTGTTCAGCAAGATCAGGGCCCAGCTCATGGTCAAGCATGCCATGACCATGCAACCCTACCTGACCACCAAGTGCAACGTAAGCCCCCATACTCATGAATGTGTCTAGCCCATGGTTGTGAATGTCATCCCCCGGAGATGTTTCACTATATTACAATGAGTGAATGCATGAAAGCTCATACATTGTTGTATGTTTCAAGTGTCCAGCCAAAGCTCAGAGATCTATATGTCACGTAATGTAATGCTGACATTTCCCCCCACCCACCCCCACAGACTGCCAATGACTTTATGGTCATTTGTAACGTGGCAAAGATTTTGGAGCTGGTGGTGCCTCTGATGGAGCACCCCAGTGAGACCTTCTTGGTCACCATAGAAGAAGACCTCATGAAGCTCATCATCAAATATGGCATGACGGTAGGTGGCGAGCACCGGCTAACACTGTCGTTTGCTACTGCAGCCGGCATGTTACATTTCTCTTTGTCTGTTACGGAATATATCTGTATAATGATCGGCATATCTCCGCCTCTCAGGTGGTGCAACACTGTGTGAGCTGCCTTGGAGCGGTGGTCAACAAAGTCACACACAACTACAAGTATGTCTGGGCTTGCTTCAACAGGTTTTATGGTGAGTTGCCCCTCCCCCCAACAGACTAGCACGGGACGTCCCGGGACTTAAACCCCTAGGAATGAAAGCGGTATGAAAGTGCTTGTGTTTCCCCCCCGCAGGTGCGCTGAACAAGTTGAAGGTCCAGCACCAGGAGGACCCCAACACCACCACGCTGGCCGCCAACAAGCCCTTCCTCCTGCGCTCGCTCTTCACCGTGGGCGCCCTGGGTCGACACTTTGACTTTGACCTGGAGGAGTTCAAGGGCCCCAACAAGGTGAGCACACGTGCATATCGGTTGCACTTTTCATTCACGTACCAACACTCCCCCACCTTATTTGTTGGGATTCTAAGAACTTTTCACTGATGTACTATTATAAGGGACCGTAGCACGAATGTGTTTCTTAATACCATGTGGGTGTCATTTCCAGGTGGTGATCAAGGAGAAGGTGCTTGAGCTTCTTCTGTACTTCACCAAGCATGAGGATGAGGAGGTCAAGACCAAAGCCATCATTGGTTTAGGTAGGTCCACTATGTGATATCATGTATATAGGATTTGGTCAACTGTGCCCACTATTAATCTAAAACTGTAAAATATTTACTAACAGGGCACTAGAGAGTTTATGTTCTGTTTATTTTTTCTTAAATCTGATCCATTATTGTTCCAGCCCTCCATAGGGTGTTGTCATATTGCTGGGGCTAGCTCATTGTAATCGACAGCTGCTTTTTATACTTGCCTACCAATACTAAAGTTACTATGCTGTCCCTCCATTCCCCAGGCTTCCTTGTGATCATGCACCCCAGCCAGATGTTTGTGCCCGACGTGAAGAACTTGTACAACGGCATTTTGGCAGACAGCGGCTCCTCCATCAACCTCAAGATCCAGATCCTGAAGAACCTGCAGACCTACCTTCAGGAAGAGGACTCACGGATGCAGGAGGCTGATCGGGAATGTATGTCAAAACTCTTGCCGATCTCTACTAGAAGAGCTCTTGCTAAACTAGCATCCCATTCCTGGGTTTTATGTAGGATGTAAATATGGTGTCATCTATGCAAGGAAAACAAAGAACCTTTGGTAGATCCTGTTCAAGTTTCACTCTTGCCAGCCTTGAGCTTTTCTCTGTTGGCCGTGTGGCAGGATAGTCAAGCGGTTCGGATGTTTGACTCCCAGCAGAATGATTCTTGTTTTGAACCCCACTGTCCAGTCAACTGTAGGCATCCTTGAGCAATCCCCTACCTGTTCCTTAATGACATTCTTCTAAAATTCAGTGTACGCTTATCGCTTTGTTAAAAGCATCCATTGAAACCATCTTGATCGTGTGTGTGTGCAGGGAAGAAGCTGTCGAAGCAGGAGGACCTGAAGGAGATGGGGGACATCTCCTCAGGTATGAGCAGCTCCATCATGCAGCTCTACCTGAAGCAGGTGCTAGAGGCCTTCTTCCACACTCAGTCCAGTGTACGGCACTTCGCACTCAACGTCATCGCTCTTACGCTCAACCAGGGCCTCATTCATCCTGTGCAGGTGAGCAAGTTTGCACCTTCACAAAGTAACACATACAATATGCAACCTGCAGTAGAATGCTTGCTTGTGTCAGTAATAAGTGCTAGCGAAGTATATCATAATGGGATGCAATTAAAAATGTAAACAGGGTACTAAAAAATTCTAAATATATTTAGCAAGGACAGTTTGTTTGTATTTAAACCAAAATCCATTGTTAAATGCATTACACATTGCTTTGAGATGTATGATTTTGTTGTTGTTTGCAGTGTGTTCCATACCTCATTGCCATGGGAACAGACCCAGAGCCCAGTATGAGGAACAAAGCAGACCAGCAGCTGGTGGAGATCGATAAAAAGTACACAGGGTTCATCCATGTAAGTCGGACTTCTCCTTTGCTCATTGAATGTATCTATGTAGCATTATGCATCACTCAAATATGACAAAATGGAAAGTGTTCGAAAGAACAACAACAAAAAACGTGCTTCTTTTCAAAATGCTCCTGTGAACAAGTGTTATGTCTTGTGGTGCTCAGATGAAGGCGGTAGCGGGGATGAAGATGTCGTACCAGGTGCAGCAGGCCATCGTCTCGTCGCGCCGGGCCCTCATCAGGGGCTGGCGGCAGGACGAGACCCACTCTGCACTCTGCGCCCATCTCTTCAGCATGGTCCGGAGCAACCGCCAGCACCGCCGCGCCTTCCTCATCTCCCTCCTCAACCTCTTCGACGACAGTGCCGTGAGTTTCCCCGCTCTCGTCTCTAACCTCTTCTGCGTTGCGTGTGTTCTCTTGTGGATACCATGTTTATGTCAAACGCGTCCGCCATCTTGTTCCGTCTACCCTACCTTGCTCGTCACTCTCTATTTTTAGTCCTGTGTTGCTTTACCTTTACCTTGCACCAACATTTCGGAAAGAAAACGTAGTGTGTGTAAACTTCACATTCTGATTCCGTCGCTCTTCCCTTTTCCCCACCTGCAGAAGATGGACGTCAACATGCTTCTGTTCATCGCCGACAACCTGGCCTGTTTCCCCTACCAGAGCCAGGAGGAGCCCCTCTTCATCATGCACCACATAGACATCACTCTGTCCGTGTCTGGAAGCAACCTTTTGCAGACCTTCAAAGAGGTACGACTCAAGGGTTCTGGATACAGATGTTTGCACAGCCTGCCTGTTAGTGAACCTTCTAAGGAAAAACAGTATTCAGATTGTTTAGAGTTGGATGTTTTCTTGTGCCACAGTTTCTGCTGAAGGAGCCCGGGCGGAAGGAGAAGAAGGTGAAGAAGGAGTGGAAGGCCGTGTCGGATGGCGAGGAGGAGGAGAAGATGAACTGCGACTCTCCCCGGAGCGACGAGGCCCGGAGCAGCCACAGCGAGGACGAGGAGGAGGTGGTACGGCGGCCCAAGAAGTCCAGAAAACCCGTCGCGGAATCTGAGAGCTCGGAGTCGGACCTGGAGGATTTGGACATCGAGGACGCGGAGAAGGTGTTGAGGCGGCTGCCGGAGAATCCCACTGCGCTGATGGACTTTGCCAACGCCGTGCAGGGAATCCTGCTACTGCTGGTGCTCAAACAGCACCTCAAGAACCAATACGGATTTTCTGATAGGTAAGGCCCCTCCTGATCGTGTACAAATCAGGGTTCATTTGTGTTTCGTACAAATCAGGGTTCCTTTTTATAATTACATTTTTCATTGCTGCCGCAGGTTCATTTATTTAGTGAAAAAGGGTAGAAATAACTATGTATTATATTTTTTTATCCAACAGTAAAATTCAGAAGTACTCGCCAACGGAGTCCGCCAAGATTTACGACAAGGCGGTGAACAGAAAAAGTACGGTTCACTTTAACCCGCGACAGACTCTCGACTTCATCTCAAACAACATCGCCCACGCCACGCTCACCAATGACATCAAGAAACGGATAGTCAAGCAGTACCTAGACGTAAGTAGAAGGGTTTTACCAACGCGTCTGTCGATACGTTGTTTTTTGTGATGAACACATCAACTTAAAGGACGACTTCCTCAGAGACACGGTTGCTGTTTTCAACCTCACAACACCAATATGTTTACCAACATGAAATACTGCTAGTCAATATTAAAAGAACCAATTTGGTATTTTATTGGGTACATTATATGTGTACGTGACACCCTTCCTCCACGGTTCCTCAGTTCAAGGTTCTGATGGAACACCTGGACCCCGACGAGGAGGACGAGGAGGGCGAAGCCTCGGCCAGCGCTAACATCCGAAACAAAGCCATAAACGCCCTGCTGGGAGGCTCCGGCCCCATAACGGGCCCCAGCCCACGGAACCAGGCAGGCCCCGAGACCGACGACGACGACAGCGAGGGAGACGAGAGAACCCCTGGGGTACGACGGGAACACACACGCATGCATGCACACACACTTTAGCAAGATGCCTCACCACTGCCTGCTCTCTAATGTATTTAAAAAACACTGAAAGTCGCTTTGGATGAAAGCGTCTGCTAAATGACAAAATTATGCTAAAGATGAATGCATTCTCATCATAACGATACTAGTATACACTGAAACTGAAAAATTAGCGGCAACGATGCTTTTTTTTCTTCAAATGTTGAAAATATGGTAGTGGGATTTAAATATTAATGTCTATGTTTGTTTTTCAGTCTTCTCGAAGGTCCAAGCGATCAGGTGACTCCTCTGACCCGGGCCGCATGAACGAGAACGTGGACTCCATGGATGTCATCGCTCTGTGCTGCCCCAAATACAAGGACCGGCCGCAGATAGCCAGAGTCATCCAGAAGACCTCCAACGGATACAGCATCCACTGGATGGCCGGCTCCTACTCAGGTCCCTGGGCAGAGGCCAAGAAACGGGACGGTCGCAAACTGGTGCCTTGGGTGGACACTATTAAGGAGTCTGATATCATCTACAAGAAGATTGCCATGACCAGCAACCACAAACTGAGCAACAAGGTAGTGCAGACTTTACGCTCGCTGTACGCAGCGCGAGAGGGAGGCGCAAGCTAATGGCCCCAGTTTTCCTTTTTTTGGTTTTTTTTCTTGCCCCATTTCTACTTTATCTACCAAGACACCACCTCCTTCTCCTCCTCTCACCTCGTCCTGCTCCACCTCCACGCTCCTCCCCTTCCGACAACACAGCCAAACTTCACTGGATTCCTCCCCATCCTCCCTCCCTCATTTTTTTTGTAAAAAAAACACAGGAGTGCAAGAATATTTGACACTACATACTTTTACATGCATTATTCTTGCAAAAAACGAAACAAAAAAAACAAAGACTTATAATAGAGAGACTGCTCATGTTCTGTTTTGTGTTCGAGCGCAGAGGATAGGATCCAGGAGGCATTAAATGGAATAATTTGCCCACGTTATCCCTTGAAATGTCTTGCCGAAGAAGAGACCCGAGGGGGAGGGAAATGTTTCGTCAACATTGTTGTGGGAGCTCCTTCGCTGTTGTGCAGCAGAATCTAGTCGCTCATTTCTACTCCCACTGTATCATAGTTTAACACGACAAAAAAGTAAAATGTTTATATCTCTGAAGACAAAAAAGCTGTAAAAAAAGAATAAAACCTAAGTGAATGTTGGAAATTAGTCTTTTTGATGTTCTTATTAAAGTGTTTTTGGAGTTTATTATAATACTAGCACCCTGATGTTTTTTTTCCTTTTAGCTTTTAGATCTTTGAAAAAGAAAACAAATACGGATTTTATTTTTGTTCATTTTTATTTGTCCATGCTGTATAATGGCAGATTCCTCTGGATATAATTTATTCTATTTCGAACTACGCATGCAGTATATGTGGCCTATTGCAGGAGGATATTTTGTAAATGTAGATTTTGTTGTTTTAGGTCACTCTAGTAATAAGAGGAAGGGGATCCTTACCCCCTTTTGGTGGAACAAATACTGCAATAAATTTTCTACTTCTCTTTGTCACTTGTCTGCTGAAAGTGTTACATGTGATGTTCTCTGTTTTTAAAAACAAGAAACAACGTACATCTTATGTTACCGACAATGACTGGAGTGACGGGGGGTTAGGGAAGTCCTTACCAAGTATTTTTTTGCCCTTAATTCAGATGTATCCATGAAACTGTCCGTCAGCTGAATGTGTTATAGTTTTAATTGTGGATTTTACACGGACCAGATGACCGCAACACAACGCGTGATAATGGCACGACTTTGTGCATCTACTGCCGCTCTGACGACAGTGCTGATGAACTGACGATGTTCGAATTGGAAGTGTCAAAGTGAATATGCTAAGGCATTAACAAAACTAGGGTCATTGCTCTAGTTATTTAAATACGTTTTAATTACGTTGCATTCTTTTGGTTAAAAAAAGAATTGGATATCAACATCAGCAGGCTGCCCTAGATATTGGAGAAGTCATCGAATTGAAATGTATTATCTAAAAAAAAAATCTATATTTTAACATAGGCTGCCACTTGACGGAATAATTCCTTTCTGCATTTATACAAAAAAAAGCGTATGTTCGACAGGTGGCAAATGGGTCCAGCATTCACAGCTGTGTTGCCATCATTTATATAGTCTATAAATCTTCTCTATTTAGGTACCATAGAGCGCAACAGTGTTGTTCCGGAAGTGAAAATCCCATTCATATAGGTTATAGAGGTTTTTATTATTAGCCATAATGTCGTAACCATCCAAGGTATACTTACCACGAGCCAAGAGATTGTGAAACGATGGTATGTGCTCCTGCAGAAGCCCCAAGTTAAAAAAAAAGGTTTATGATAAACATGTTTTATTCGCGATGTAATTTAAAAGCACTACATTACCCACAATCCTAAAGTGTAACACGACGTCTTTGATTGGTGGAGCTCGCTGTTACCATGGAAACGTTTACCGCACCCGCGAAAGTCAAGTCGTCGATTACTGCTACCACTGAACTCGATCGTTTACCACAGAGCAACCATGATTTCCCTTAGACTTATGGAAAGTTAGAGAGTTGTTGTTAGAGCTGTAGATGAAATGAGCTGTACATGTTGAAAAATATGTTGATATAGAATATATGATTATTATAAAAATAAAAATGGGCTAGTATAAAGGCTAGGAATACATAATGTTTAATGAATACGTAACTGAATTCACATGTATTAAAAACGAGTAACGTTGTTACCTTATATAACCCATCCAACGTGTCTTAGCCGACACACTCGTTGGGAATCGGTGGAACCGGCATTGATGGACGCCCGAGCGATTGCAGTCAGGAACGAAGCACTGTAACGGCCCG
>OOFG01000147.1:0-10378 GCA_900323295.1 Molva molva | reverse complement strand
TTATTCGCGATGTAATTTAAAAGCACTACATTACCCACAATCCTAAAGTGTAACACGACGTCTTTGATTGGTGGAGCTCGCTGTTACCATGGAAACGTTTACCGCACCCGCGAAAGTCAAGTCGTCGGTTACTGCTACCACTGAACTCGATCGTTTACCACAGAGCAACCATGATTTCCCTTAGACTTATGGAAAGTTAGAGAGTTGTTGTTAGAGCTGTTAATGAAATGAGCTTTACATGTTGAAAAATATGTTGATATAGAATATATGATGATATATGATAAAAATTAATTAAAATATATGATATAGCAGTGCTATATAGTAATTTGGGTAGTATAAAGGATAGGAATACATAATGTTGAATGAATACGTAACTGGAATACGTAACAGAATTCACATGTATTAAAAACGAGTAACGTTGTTACCTTACATAACCCATCCACCGTGTCTTAGCCGACACACTCGTTGGGGATCGGTGGAACCGGCATTGATGGACGCCCGAGCGGTGATTGCAGGCAGGAACGAAGCACAGTACCATGTCGATGACAACACTATATACACACACACACACACACACTCACACACACACACAATATATATATATATATGACACAACTTTTATTAACAATATAAACACTATAAAAATGACAAAAGTTCAAAATGCAAGAAGCGTGTTTTGTCTTCTTGCATATTTGTCACCAGTTCTGCCTTTCTGTCCAAACGGCTTTCCGTAGTCAATGTGAGGAAGTGATTCGAATTCGTTGGTTTGGGCGGGTTATTTTGAGTTTTTAAGTCCATCAGAAGAGGACCATACACACACAATGGAACGGTATGTTTTAGCATTTTTATACCTAACTAAATAGCGTCTGTTGCGTTTGAAAACAATATGGTAAAGTTAATGACCTGGCTTATCTTTATTCTACCGCGAAACGTTAATGTGAGTAACGTTATCTTCGCCAACCCGCTGATTTAACGTTATCTTAGTTCGCTGAATTGAGTACAGCATTTGTCGTGGGCGTATTAAATACACTTCATTTAAATATTGGATGTTTTTACATTGTCTTTAATCATTCATCCGTAACGAATAGTTATTTTGGCTTACGATTGACCATAATCAAGAGACACCCAGTATTGACATTAAGCGTAACAACGTTACGCCGTGGCAGGCAGTGGGCTGCAGAAACTACTAACGTTACTACAACTAAATATATTATCTGGCATAAGTTTTGTCCTTTTTAACTTGTTATTGTTTGACACTTGCCCTCTTTTGTTGCTAAAAAAGCAAACATGGTGGTTTGTAGCTATATGCGGGTCAGTACCGCCACCAAGTGGAATGTGTATGTAGTGGTACTAGTACAGTGGTAGGTGGATGAGTGGACATCATTTTTCACAATTGTTTCCAAACTAAAACTGGAACTATGCACATAATGGTAAAAACTTGAACCTCATTTGGCAACAATAAAGACTATTCCTGCAAAAGTCTATGCACAATTCATTTGTTTTCACAGAAATAGCAATTTTAGATACATTTCTTCACAACAATTCATACACAAGCCTTGTTTGTTCACATGGAAAACACTGGCCTTCAAATCCCAAACTCTTCTTGGTCTTGCTCACGACTCACTTGCTCAAACTCAATTGACTTAACTTTTCAATTATGTCAGACCTCAGGTGACTTCTACTGTGTTATTTGTTATATGATAAGTATCATTGGATCCATTTTCCAGACTACATTCTACAGTCAGCATTTTCTTACAGTAAGAGATTTTAGAAGACTCATTGTTTTTAATCTATTTTGGCAAAAATCCTAATTGCACTGATAAGGAAAATATTAAACACTTCTACAAATGTTCAGTATGACTCATGATGGAACATGGGTAGTGAGTGCAGCTTGTGTGAGGTCAAACTGAGACTTTTTGTTCTGCCCATTTGATTCCTAGTACCAAACCAAATTTCTGTTATATGTTATGTTATACTTTTTTTATTTTGTATTATTTGTCATTTTGAGAAAGTCATTAAACAAGGATATCAGGGAAATTGACTTGTCTGGAGAGTGGAGTCTTGAATCTTCGTAGCACACCTCCAAAACTCTGCCTCCACGTAGCTTAAACATTAGCCCCTTCGTTATCTCCTGTTTTACAGAGTCAGGATGAGCCGGGCTCAGAGCAGCAGGCTGTCGGAGCTGCCCATGCGAGTCGCCGATAGCAACAGGACAAGCATGGTGTATACTACGCCCCAGAGGTCTGTTCACAATGTAACATTTCACACTACTGGTTCTGCACAGTACTACACTGTTCAGTATTGACTCTGGCAATGTCTTAACTTGAGGTGGGCCGAGCCATAATTACATTTCATAACAAATAACTAGCATGCCATGTCATTGTCTAACTAAGATGTAAGTTATTTTTACCTTTTAGCATACTATTCTGTTTTTGTAGTTGTACTTTTTACAAATAAAATAAACTATAAAAATGTATAATTATTGTACATAGTTAGTTACACTTCCTGTTAATGTATGTGCAACATAAATGTAAATGATCAGATTAAATACAGTTCTTCCACGCCCTAAATACCTGGTTTGTAACAATGCACTCCCTTTTTACAGACCATGAAACGTAATGAACAGATATTTTAATTTACAGTTGCAAGCCTTCGTTTGGAAAGCTGAACATCCCCAAGCCTCAGTCTCAGACCTCTGAGAGAAGGACCTGCTATTTTGGGGCCAGGTATGTTAATGTTTACTGTAATCTAATTCATTAATTAGCCTCGGGGTTGCCTGATATCTATATGGATTACTGACGTATAGCTTTAGATATTTGATACATTTTCATGGATTATGCATAATTTAGGTCTCAAGCCCTGCATATATAAACAGACTGCCGAATGAACTAATCTCTTGTTGTGATGCAAAGCGTATACGCTCACTGGCACATTAACAAGCATATGTTGGTTGGGTTGAAAAATATGTGGGTGGAAGCAGATGCACAAAAATGTAAGAAATTGGTCACAAATAAGACAGAATAAGGTGGGGAACTACTGAATCGGTGTGGCCCAATGGTGACAGTGTTATGTATGAGTCGATGCACACTACATGGGAAGTAAGACTACTGTTGACCACAGGACCAGTGGGGCCGGCATGCCTCGCAACAGCACCTTGGGAGGCTTCGGAGGAGCAGAGAAGTTAAAAGATGCCCGTCCTCTACATGACAAGGCCTTCGTGCAGCAGTGTATCAGACAGCTCTCTGAGGTAGGAGCTCCAACCATTTCGTCATAGAAACTCTTCCATTTTGATTCTTAAAACCTTGCATAGTTCAAGGTTATTGTTACTCTTTTTTTCCCTTTGAACTCCTTCACACCAACTAATGTCCTTGGGTAATTTAACATGTAATATATTACCTAAATGTGATTCATAAAGTTGTGTTGCCGGTTGAAATGTGCAACTCATTCATATCGTCCTGTCCTGCCTACCAAGGATATTCAACCATCACTAGAATTAATGTCATTGAATTGATAAAGGCCCTTTCACTTCCCATGTCAAGCTCCTGGTTGCAATATTGAGCATTTTCTTTCTGTTCTAGTTCCTGTCAGAAAATGGGTTCCCGGGCTCTGTGTCCACTAAAACGCTCCAGTCTCCTTCCACCAAAGAGTTTCTGAAGATGTTTGAGTTCATCTACATCCAGCTTGACACCTCCTTCCAAATGCCCACCTCCAAAGTAGAGGAGGAAGTTCCGCGCGTCTTGAAAGACATAGGGTAACGTCTTCCTCAATGTGTATCATCAATGTGTATTGCGAGTATATTTTATGTATTGTATCAGGTCTGCACTTGGGGTGTGGTGGTATAACAATTATATGCAAAATCTGTCGGTAAAGTGTCCCCTCTGGACAAAGGCCAGGGGCATTCTTTGGAAAATGTAACAAAATGTATTACTTTTTAAACAAACACTAAACCTCAGTACTCCCTCTCTGGTTGGGCTGCTTACTGGTTAGTAAATGGATCAGATGTCTCGTCTCCTCAGTGTCCCAACTGACTCGGTCAGGCCTTTTGTCTGCCCCTGGTTGGGCTCATTAAGCTAAAACGTTGCAGGTGTCGAGGTTAGGAAATTAGGCTGCAATTCTCCCGGTGTCCACTGGGTGCAGCCAAAAGGAAGGGACATAGCAGTTGTCAATCACGCTATCACTCAGTCCCTGACAGTATTCTAATTCTATCTCCATGCAATTCGAGATGATATAAAGTTTGTGTAGCACTAGTCTTTGGCAAAAAACTTTATTTACAGCCTATCAAAAACGTCCTTCCATCGACATACGATTTGAATCTGACTGTCTGCTACTCTCCCTCTGCTTCTTTTTCTATTTGGGGTTAAAGGTATCCGTTTGCCCTTTCTAAGAGCTCCATGTATTCGGTGGGGGCCCCACACACCTGGCCCCAAGTCCTGGGGGCCCTCATCTGGCTCATTGACACTGTCAAGGTACGGATGGGAAAAGTAATGTAACACTGCTGCATAGTATACCGTGGGAAATGTTGGTGATGGTAATGCAGAATATTGTAGTGGTGGTGGGGGGGGGGGGGGCTGTAAAGGTTCTGGGTTCAAACCCCAGTGTCTACAGTCGTCCACAGTAGGCATATTTGAACAAGATGTCCATCCCCCTACCTGCTCATTAATGATAGGCATCTAAAAATCGAATACAAAGTATAGTGTGAATATTGCAATTCATCTTGAAATGAAACGTGTGTGTGTGTGACAGATCTACTGGTGTATGAGCAGGGAAGAGCTTCTGTTCAGTGATTTCTCAGACAACGTTAACATTGACGAAGACAACGTGAACATTGAGGACGGGGCAGAGTATAACAAGGTACCCTTCCTTGGATAATCCTGTGGATTATTGAATCTTGATCTTAACCTAGTAGTAGTTGCAGCAGTAGTGGTACACCACCACTGTTTTTTTTTTTTAATAAAAGTTAACAATGGACGCCGATTAAACAGCCAAACCTATAATCGTTTGAGCAGCATCAGAGGGCAGACATTTCTTATTTTGTTATAACTATAACTACACCATTAAAGGTGTAGTTAGTCCACTCTCACTGCTTCTGGCTTATAAAGCTTTCCAGAGAATGTCCCCCATTTAACAGCTTCATACATTTTCATAAAAACATATCACGAAGTGTTCACCCACACTTCTTGAGACCCAAACGGAGCAGTGTTAAAATGTGTGGCGTCTGCTTCCTTCTTGTCTCTTATACTCTGGTTTCTGATTCTGGTTTGTGTGCAAAGCTGTTCCTGGACCACACAGCTGAGACGTATGCCAAGTACTTGCAGGGTGCGGACACCTTCGAGGATGAGGAGGAGATGTACTTCCTCAAACTGAGTAAGAACTCACTGTAGCACACTTAATAATAATAATTTTACTTTTAAATACCTTTTCTCAGCTCATAATATCGCTGCATGATTTATTTAGTTTTCCTCTAGTGTGTTTGTGTGTGTGAATAATAGTCTTTATGTATAATAATATGCTGTACTTTCCTTTCGATCACCTATATCATCCATCTTCATCTTCATCTTCCTCTATTTATGTATTTAATGATGCGTGTAAGTTGTATGTAATGTTTTTGTGTGTGTGCTCGCGTTCCACAGAGGCACTCTTCAACGTAGACGAGTCGCTGTTGGCCTCCTTGGATGACAAGTTCAGGATGCTGAGCGATGAGGTGGCGCGGCTGGAGAAGGAGAGCCAAGCGGTGAGCTGACCCTCCACATTCAGTCCTCATGATGTAGTTCATTCACTTTAGTGACTCCCTCTGGTCACTATGGAAGCTCTGCTAGTGGTTCCCTGCACTTGCACATCTTCCTAGGTGGTCAGCCACACTCAGTTTATTACTCTTTTAGTTGGTTGAGTGACTTTTTCTTGTTTATTTCTAACTGTTCGATCAATAAATGCATCACTGCAAACTGCATGGCAAATCAAACCTGTTGCCTCCAAATGCATAATATTATAATAATATAGTCATATGATATAATATAGTGTAATCATCTAAGAAAATAAATAGTCCAAAGTATAACGGTTTCTCCTTTTTTCCCCACATGTGTAATTAGTGTCATTAGTTACTGCCACTAGTCAACATAGCAACATTGTTGCAGCCTACTTTTAGTTATCTTACAGGAAAACAGCCTAAAAAGAAGGTCTCCAAAAGATGGATATATTAAAGAACGCTCCAAATGCTACCGAGACACACCCACTTATCATAATCGCCCTCATCCGCAAACTGCCATTCGATACACTTTTTTACACTTGGATTAAAAAAAGAATTCATTATAAATGAATCATCTAAACACAGGATATTTTGGTGAAAGGACGGAGCATAAGCACGACTTCACTGGCTATATGTGGTTGAGGGTGGAAGACATCTGTCTTTTTTTACCGCCGCGATTCTTATTGGAAAATGCTGCATATTCGCATCGTAACTGATTTCTTTATCCAAATCGTTTTTTCGTAAAATGTATTCATAACATGCTGGATGTAAAAGGACCTTTTAGAGACTTTATTTCTCTGTTGTCCTAGCCTTTCCCAGACACCGTATCTCTGTGTCCCAAGTGCCTATTCCGAGCCCTGACAGAGGGTGAGTGCACAGCTTTGTTTAGAAGACGTGTGTGTGAGAGATCCCAGTGTTGATCAGCCCCCTTCCCTCTGTCTCTCTCGCTCATCTAGGACCCCCTGATGACCAAGAGGATGCAGAAGATGAAGTGCCAAACGGACCTCCAGAAGCTCCAGAGCTTCCGTGGCAGCCTGGAGATCCTCAAGTCCTCCCTGGAGGGCAAGGCTTCAGAGGTCACAGAGGAGCTGGAGGCCGCAGGTAGCGTCCTTACGCTCAACAGATCCCCCATTTTATTATTCTTTATATATGTGTATGTGTTAGCGCACTGGCCGGTTGAGCCTCCGTGTCACCCCCGGGTGTATTATCCATGATTTATTTTTGTGTGCATGCAATGTTGATTGGTTTGAAGCAAAAGTTTTCAACCTGAATAATGTCTATTCATAGTCTGCTAAATATTGGAAATGGCATTCTTACAGAACTCTATGCAGAATTGAATGCCAAATCATTGTTATTGGCTAAAATCTGTGTAACTCTCCTACTTATTTCAGATTATCTGCACAAAAATGTGCTGTGCTTTATTTGTTGACAAGTCCTAATATAACACGTGGCTTAATTGGTTTCTCACGCTGTTTCTTTCTTATTTGTTTTTTTGCCAGGCCATCAGCTGGAGTCCCTGAAGCAGGAGCATGACCGCCTGCAGAACGTGCTTCAGAACCAGAAGTTCACCCCGGCGGATGTGGAGCGCATCAACCGGGAGAAGAACGAGCTGCAGCAGACCATCTCCAGCCTCAGCAAGAGCCTGGAGGAGGCCGAGCAGCACATGTGGAACGAAGAGATCGCTGTGGTCAAGGCCAAGGAGAAGGTGTGCACACGTTACAACTGAAAACTAACCGTAACCACTTCCCCAATACAAGGATAGGCCTTTCACACATGAACTCCGGATCATCTCCGGAGAATCGGGTCCGGAGATGATCCGGAGTTGCCCTTTCACACATGCAACACAACACCGGAGATACGCCGCATCAGACGTGTTCACACATACCGGAGATACTCCAGATACTTTAGGCGAGGGGTGGCGCCTGGGTAGAGCGTGTAGGCGGCAGGACGTGACAGTGTTTACACTAGGGGCCTGGCCAGGTAAACTCTGGGGAAAACTCTGGAGGGGCAGGTTCGGACATTTGCGTTCACACATACAGCCCCTCCGGGTATAATCTGGAGAATGTCCGGTTTACAGTGCATGTGTGAAAGGGCTAGGAGTGTTTTAAATCACTGTTTCGCAACCGCGGGGTCACCTTAAATGCATATGGGGTTGCGGGATAGATAAGATAGGTATTTGATGGTACATATTTGATCCAAAGTATTGGATGGTTAAAGGTCCCTCATTTAGGAGTAACAGACTAGTCCAGTGTTTCTTGGCCTCGAGCAAACTACTACTGACTACATCAATGGGACATTGATATTATGTGCACAATTCTGTCAAAGGTTGGGGTCACAAGAAGTTTTCGGACCTGAAAATCTAAAAGTTGGGAACCATTACTTCCAAGTTTAGAAGGAGGTATGGTGTCCTCTCCCCCTGTCGGATACAGAGACCAAACGTTGATAGAAAAAATAAACAGATTGGCAGGTGATATAATTTTCAAATTAAAAGAAAGACGAAGCATTCAAATACTGAATTGCATTTGAAAAATCGACCTAACGAACGAATATCCGAGTATTTAAATATTTGGGCTCAGCACTTTAACTTACTAATGCTTCCTGTGTTTCTGTGTCTTCCAGGCAGAGCTGAAGCTCACAGAGTACCATAAACTTGCCCGTAAGCTGAAGCTCATCCCAGCATCGGCTGAGAACGCCTGTGGCCATGACTATGAGATCAGGACCAACTTGGAGTACGGCCCCACAACCACGGCCCAGTACAAAACGCAGGTCATGGTAGGGACAATCTATTGTGACTAAATAGAGGATACTAAAAATCATTCTTCATGCTACATCCATATTGTTGTATCAATGACTTGATGAGGAGTGAACTGGAAAGTTTGAGCGTGTATTCGTATATTTACAAACTGTACTGGGGGGCGGGGTTTGTCCAGATGCGTCTGCGGGACCTGATTGGTAACGTGGAGGAGGAGAGCAGCCAATTGGCCAATCAAAAGCTCAGTGTGGAGGAGTCTATCGAGCAGGTAACACGCCGACCTGGTCTTGCAACCTACTTATACTGGACAGTTCCTTATTTATTCATGCCTTGGCTAAACACATTTCATTCCTCCATATAAGTCCATAGCCAGATCATGGTGACACTTTAATCCAAAGTGAATTCAGATACTTCTCAAGGATGCCTACGAATAGACTGTAGTAATTGGGGTTCGAACCAAGAATTTTTCATCTGGGACTGGAACACTAACCACTACGCTATCCTGCCCCCTTTATTGGAATTTTCTTATTTAAATAATATATACATTATGCTGTATATACAGTATATACATACATACATTGTGAATGATTGTGTATTTAATAGAATGCCTGTGTGGTGTTCTGTATTTTAGATGGTGAATTAATGTTTGTGTTCTAGGTGAACTGCAACCTCTTGGACAAGTCAAATGACCTTAAGCAGCTAAGGGAGCACATCCGCAAGCTGGACCAGCGAGTGGAGCAGGACATGGAGGTATGGAGCACACACTTGTTGTCTAAAGATCATCAGCTTTGGCCTCACTGACTCATCAAAGAATCATAAATGCAAGCACCGGTGTAGACAGCCACAGCGTAGGTAGAAGTATAATTTGACCTTTAGTTGGTACAAATAATAGAATGCAATGTAATGGGAAAATGAATAGCATAGGCACTAGGTGTATGTCTAGCAACTACGAAAAAAAGAGTTTAATCCAAAATCATTTTGTAGTCATTTTTTACAACATCTTATAAATACATTTTATATTATGTTGATATGTATTTTGGCAAAGTTTTGAAGCAGCTAATGTTTAGTGGCTGGCCTGGTTAGGTGGAGATTCCCCGCGTTCCACAAGTTTTACAATATGACCCACAATGAACATCCTGATATCGAAAGTGAAATTGATACCAGCATAGCGCTAATATGGAGGTGTATTGAAATAATCTCACATCTCAATAGCAGTTGATGTAGTTTGTAGGGCTGTAGTCTCCAGCTCGACTGGTCGATTGGTTGGTCGACATGCTCTCGTCCGACCAAATTCTCATTGGTCGGACAATCGCCGGTAACTTTCACTTTCATAAGGAGAAACGCGCTACATCAATAGCCTTCAGACTACCTGTGAAAACGGGGGTGTTTTGAACTCGCCCAACCTGGTCTAACTCGTTCAACGTTTACTGAACGTTTACTCGGAGTCGGCTCCAAAAATTATGACACAATGTCGAAGAAGTCGTCGGTGTGGCTGCATTTTGCAAAGACGGATGACCAAAGAAAGGTCGAATGTAAACTTTGCAAACAGCAGTTTGTGTATCATAGCTCAACAACCAACATGGCATATCATTTAAAAACGGTATGCTAACTTGTCTGATGCTCCGTCAACTTTCGTGTTTAACACTTGATAAGTTTTGGAATTGGCATATTTCAATATGTTTGGTCTAATAATCGTTTTAAAACTGCAGGCGCATCCCGCGACAGCTTCGACGGCTACAGCGTCTGGTAGCAGCAGTTAGGTTAGAAATGATTTAATATGCTGCAAATACAAGCTTTTTATGTTTATTTATAATTCATTTAGGCTAATAAGGCTACCAGGTAGAGTGCACTGTAGCCGATTTAGTTAATCTAAAGATAATAAC
>OOFG01000146.1:0-14217 GCA_900323295.1 Molva molva | reverse complement strand
GAAATACAACACAAAGTTAGTAAAACAATATTTTTTAATACCATTAGTCAAATAAATTGGAACAGAAAATAAAAAAACAACGAGGCCAAAGCAACAAAGTTCCCTTTTTCAGTGTAATCAAAATAGAGACAAAATGGATCCTGACAACAAATAACAGAAACTGAGAAGAATTTGGAAAAATAAACAAAAAAACAAAAATAAAATGTAGACTGGACATTAAGAAGGCATCAAGCTCACACGAGATGTCGCCAGTATCTTTATGTATTACAGTTTCTTTCAATGATTAACATTTAATTTGTTAATCATCATTCCAGGACCTGATCCACTACATGGAGGTAGTCATGGCAACCTGAGAACCCTCGCTCTAGCTTGAGGATGAGGAATGGTTGCTGATCAGCAACCACTCCCAGCATGACCTGTCAGTAATACTGGGGGAGTGACCAGCAGCTCAGCACCATCATAGCTTGGATCCAGCATGTGCCTGAATGAAAATGAGACATGCATATTAAATATGAACCTGTACAAAACATTTGTTTATTCATATTTAGCTATTTTAATTTGTTTAATCAAGTAATACAACTGAAATAAATAAAAGATTACTGAAGACCTCTGCACATGCACACTCAAACCGCGCCTTCCAAGCACACACATATACTCACATACAGCACACACACACACACACACACACAAACAGCACACACCCTCCCCCACCTGGACCATCCGGCGGTGGGAGGGGCTTCTGCAGTGGCCCTCCTTGGCCTCCTCCTCCCTGACATAGATGACCTGACACAGGCTACAGTAGAAGCCTGTCATGGGGTGGATGAACTCCGTTCCTGGAAAAACACAAACACCAGAGAAACACATAATTCTTTTTTGTTTTTTTGACTTACTGTGTTATTCCTAATCTATAATGCTTATGAAAACTGCATGGCTCTCTAGTCCTACCGACTGGGTCGTCAAGTTCCTCCAGGTCTGGACCACGTTCTGCAAAACCCGCCTCCTCTACTGTAGGAGGTGCGCGTCCAATCTTCAGTTCCGCCTTGCCTGGCTGTGGTGGCTCCTCCCCTGGCTGTTGCGGCTCCGCCCCCAGTTCCATGACCGACTTCTTAGATTCTAGAACCCTCTTTGGTTTCAGAACCTCTTCCCCTAATTTTACAACCAACACAGATAAAGATTGTAGAACTTTCACCTTGGGTTCCGGAACTTCTTTTGCTGGCTCTGGTGGCTTTAACTCCTTCTCTAGCTGTGGTGGTTCCGCCCCCGGTTCTACGACCTCCTCTTCAGATTCGTGAACCTTCCCGTGGGGTTCCGGAGAGTTCCCCACGGGTTCTGCGTTGATCTTAACCTCTTCCTCCTCTGCTGCACCAAGAAATACATTGATATAGAATATATAGAAGCATATACTTATAGTTAAGAGGGCACGGAGTGCAGTAAAATGTTCTTACCAGCTGGTTTGACCAGGTCACATGTCTCCGTTTCATCCCCCTCCTCCTCGTGGGACTCCACTGGCTCCCTTTCCTTCTCCTTCTCATGAGGAACCTCCCCACGGTTATCAAGCTGTGAACCGATTTCCCCAATCGTCTCTGGTGGTTGAGCTTGACCCATGTCTGCTGCAGCAGAGGAGCCATAGATCACCTTGTGGGCCGCAGATTTCCTTCCTGCTTCAGACCCTGGATGCTTCTCCAGCGTTGGCTCAGTCTTTGACTTCTTCGTTGGTGCGGCCTCTGTAGAGTCCTTCTGCTTTAGGGCAGAGGGTTGGAGCTAAACGGTGTTGCCATGACTGCTGGTAGAGTGTCATTCACACACTATGGTTGAGCTCTGCAATAACTCTTATACAGGCTACAATGTTTGAGCATATTATAAGTATTCCAGTAAATAGCCTACTTTCAAAGTATTTTTTTATCTCAACGTATACTATACTGATAATGTCCCAGGTGGTCAGAGGTTAGCTTGCAGCTATCAGATAGTTAGCCTTGAACTGTCGTTGCTAACGTCGAGCTATTAAACAACTCTGATTACAATGGCGCAACAGCGATGAGACATGACCTCAGTTGTACTTAGAGAATACAGTATAATACAATGAATACAACAGCTTTACGTTTACTTCAACACCTTCTATTTCTATTCAATATCTAAAAGGAGAGTAACAGCAGCAAATACAAGCTGAGGTGAGGTGTTTTTACCGCTATATTAGCAGGTGAACTGGGATCTGGGGTGTCTGGCGGGGCTTCCTTTAACACCAAAGGCTCCATGTCTTCCTCTTGATTGTCTCCTGCTTCATGACAGGCCTCTTCCTGGGTCTGTGTGTCCGTCGTGGTATGTTCAGAAGGATCTTCACTGGACGTAAACGTCCCACCTCTGGTCTGTCTCGCTGCCGGCTTCTTGCTCCTCCACGGCGGGGGGCATCTCCTGCCTTGTCCCCTGGTTACCGTACCCCTGACAGTGCCTTGCTCCTCGGTGGTTTCTACCGCCGAGGCCTTTGTCACCACCACAGAGTCTGGAGCCTCTTCATCATCATCCCCATTCTGGGCTTGGTCCACGGTTTCAGCATCAGAGGATTTCTGGACTACCTTCTGTCCCTCAGACGTCTTCCTAGGCAGGTTTCCTACACCCACAGGAGAGGGGTGTTTCTTGGCTTCCCTCCCCCCAGAGCCCTCTCTCTCCGTGGGTTTCTTTTCAGGGAGCGCCTCCCTGTGGTCTGGTTGTGGGTCTGGCTCCGGTGGAGGTGAACTGTGGATCCGAGCGCTTCTCCTGGTGGTTCTGGGAACCTGGTCCACTGGCGGGGCTGCCGAGGCCTTTCTCCTCCGCCTGACGAAATAGAAATACACTTAAACTTCAGTAAAAAAAGAACAAAAAACACTCTTCTGTCTAAACTTACCCCCGTCTGCCGGGTGTCTCTGGGGTCTCACTTTGTGATTCTGACCCGCTGGCTGGTGGTTCTGCAGCAGAAACTGAGCCCAGATCTGACCCAGTCTGCCGGTCATCTCTGGGTATAACTCTCCAAGTAGTTCCTGGGTCTGGGGTCTTGGAATCGGCCATCTTGTGTTCCTGTTTCTGGACCTCCTTCTCCTTCTCCTCCTCCTCAGCCCTATTGCAATCAGAGGGGTCTAGCATGTTCTTCACAGGATCTGGGTTTACATTCGAATTGGCTGACGGCTCCTCGGGGGGAACGGGCTTCTCTCCAGCTTCTTCTTTAGTTTCCTCATTTACCTTTCCCCTGGCCGCGTTCCCGGTGCGACCTGCGTTCACACTAGGGACCTGTTCTTCTTGTGCCCTGGCCCCATGCAGGTCCTTACTCGGCACAGGGGGAGGCATTTCCGGAGAAAAGGGCTGCCGGTCTTCCTTGGTTTTGTTCGTGTCCACACTCATGCGTGTCACTCCCTTTTCTAACACCGCCTTTTCTTGCCCCTCATGCCTCTCCTGGGTTTCCTTGGTCTCTCCGATCTCCTTCTTCTTTGCAATGTCACCGCTGTGGCTGGAACCCTTCTCTCGGGTGGTTGAGGAACCCTCTCGCTCTTTCTTGTTCCCACTATCCCCTTCCAGATTCTTCTTGTTGAACCCCGAGGAAGTGTTGGCCCCCAGTTGGACTGGTGTGTTCTTCTTCTCCCCGTCCTTGTTAACACCGCTATTTCTCCTATTTCTGTCCTCCTCCTCTCTGGCCCTTCTCTCCTCCGTTTTCCTCCCATGCTTGTCCTCCTCTTCACAGCTCCTTCTTCTCTTCGCGCTCCCTTCTTTACCGCCGTCCCTCCCCCTGATGTCTCTCCCGAACCGGTCCACTCTGCTGTTCCCTCTCTCGCTGCTCTCCCCTCTGCGCCTTCTCCTCCTGCTGCTGCTCTCGTCGTCTCTCCTTCTGTACCGGTCCTCCTCTTCGCTGCTACTCTCTCTTCTCCTGGTCTCCTCCTTTCGCCTATTTGTTCTGTAGCTGTCCTCCTCTTCGCTGCTCTTTTGTCTCTTTCTGACCAACAGTGTAGTCGATGACCAGCCATGATAGGTGTCTCTGGTTGTTTTACTTCTTAAATCTGAGCTTCCTGCTAGTAGCTTTGCATTAGCTGATTCCTAGAAGAAAGGCATTGTGGGAAATTATCAGTATCAGTATCAAGCGCTTTGTTTATTGTTAACTCTTTTCAACATATTTGTTGGCTGTCCTGGTTACATACAGTCAATTTGAAGGATTTTATTTGACTACTTGTGAAGACATATTTGGACATACAGACAGATACATCGTACCTTCCTCCTGTCATGTTGTGACTTCATCCTTTGGCCTGCAAAATAACTCATCTTTTATAATCCCCAAGAGTGTACACATGTAGCACTATAACCCCTGTTGCTTCTCCAAAAAGTATTTCAAGTTTAAAAATCTATTTTGTTAGTCAGATTGATAAGAAAATAGGATATATCAACCACAGAGTTGAAATATAATTCCAGTGCTAATTATTTCCCCTACTATAAGAATGAATGTGAACATAATCGGGAACAATGCAATGGTAAAAGGCAAAACACACAACATACTGCTTCTGTCGTTTGGCGAGGAACTGGAACTTTCCGAAGTGGAACTTCTGGAACGTAACATTTCCAAAGGTCGCACATGCATCCGCTGCTCTTCCCCTTGCATGGGCATCGGCTTGACGCCAGGGCTGCAATGAGAGGTTGATCAATTGATTAGTCTAGAAATATAAAATGTATTGATTCTGATTTTGATAATCAAATGCTTTATGCTTCAGAAATTCTTAGATTTGGTTCATGGATCATCGTGATTATGACAGCGAACCACAGGTCATCATATCGTGGATGTGATTGGTTAATCGGTTGCATCATGTACGTGCTACATGATGCAACCTATTAACCAATCACATCCACAATATGATGTCCCCCCGCCCTCCAGCCATCGTTTTCATATTGTATGAATTTGGGTATGAAAGGTATGACATTTCACGGATACATGATGGCCCATAGAATTTACTTCAGTTACAGTTTACAAATTCAAACAAGGACACAATTGATTGCGGATGGATGTATTAGGGATGGGCATTTTCAGTTTTTGTCACTAGTCGACCTGTGGAGATGAGTCAACTGGTCACACTCGCACGTTATTTTCACACATAGGCCTATTTACTGAAGATTTAAAAATGAGGAAATAAGCGTCATGCTATATTGTGTGAACCTTGATCGTTTTTTTATTAATGTATGTGTTTCTTCCAAATGTATATGATCAAGTAACGTACAAATGAAATCAATCAATCAACAACAAAAAAAGCGTTTACTTACTTTTTGAGTTTATTAAAGACCCAGTGTGGGTATCTGCAAGGAAAGGACACAGCTTAATTTTGAACTACATATCCCTCCTGTGCTCTACCTCATGTATTTACATACTGCATTAATGGCAGCAAAAAACTATATTTTTTTCTGTTCAGTAATTTAGCGGACGCTTTTATCCAAAGTGACACACACTGAATTTTGGTTTTCAGATACAGGTCATAAAGGAGGAGGTGGTAGTAGGCATCTTGCTCAAGGTCAGAACGCATACAGGTAGACAGTGTGGTTCAAACATTTGGAGTCAAACCACTAAATTATGCTGCCCCAGTTTTTTCTGGAAGGAACAACAAAGTATCATATTTAGAAGCCACTGAAGGAACATGCGAGTATGTAGTCTGCTTCTAGCCGAGACTCTAGGGCTGCAGCTCATTTTTAGACATCCACCGATCATGCGGTCTATAAAAGGATAGCGTAGCATCTAGGCTATTCAGACTAGACTAAAGGTACAGAGTTCGATCACCAATGTCAGCAGTGTACCTGTAGGAATACATGAACAAGATGTCCTAACCCCTACCTGCATGTAGCCCTACATGTATCTGAATTCACTGTAACCATCACTTTGGGTCTGCTAAATGACCTATCACAGGTTACATGAACAAAGCTCTCATTTTAGAATGATCTGCAATTAAGAAAAGCAAGTTTCTGAAAATTGAAGCAGCACAATCTGTAATTGTATGTATTGTTATTAAATCAATAAAAATACAAATTATTATCAATTTGCTGTTGATTGAACTAATGGAAAGAAAATCGAATCACTTCACTTGTAGCCTTCTGCTGTACTAAATGTCCCATTGGCACAGACATACATACACATCTACACCGTGAAGTCATGTGACATATCCTAAGCTTGTTCCAACCAATCAGGGCAGAGACATGGATGTACTTACCGCTGAAGCAGTGCTATCTTGCCTTTCACATGACGTATGTAATCGAGGTGAGCAAGCCATTTCTGAGAAAAGATAGAATCGTTGTCACTTCAGAAGGTAATACAAACCTAAAAGAACATCAACAAATACAACATGGGACCGCACAGCTCAGACTTATTTTTAAATGTCATTACACCATTCAGCTGAAATCGATGTGATGTGTACAAACTATCACAAATGAACAACAGACTTGCATAAAGACAATATGGTTTCCGCCTTGGGATGGATGCTCTGCTTACTGCTTGGCTGACGGCCTGGTAACTGCAGAGGCAGCACGTGTACGGGTATTCATCTGGTGCGCCCCCTTGGTAGTCTGAGAGACAACCTGGAGGAGGCACTGACATGGGAGGCTCTACTTTGGTGGGAAACCTGGGACGGGATATCGTGAAGGAGATCCCTGCGACCTCCGGCGGGCTGCCGACAGGAGGCTGGACATCGGCCGGAGAGGAGCTGGGAGTCGAGCCTTTCGTGGTGGGAGAGATCCGAGTGTCTTGCAACCCGTGTAAAGGGCCAGGGGCCGGGGCAGAGCGTGCAGTCAGCATATTCTGCGATGATGCATTGGAGTGAGTGGATAGCATGTGAGGCGACGCTGTGGAGGAGCATGTGGGATGCATGTGATTCGAGGCCACACTGGAGTACGTGGGAAGCGTGTGATGCGATGCTGCGGCCGTGCATGCGAGCAGCATGTGATGTGATGTTGCGATGGAGTATGTGGGAATCGTGTGATGCGATGCTGCGGAGGAGTACTTGGGAAGCGAGGGATGGGAGGCTGCAGCAGAGTGTGCAGGAAGTATGTGGTTCAACTCTGCAGAAGAGTGCAGGGGAAGCGGGTGATACGGCGCTGGGGTGGGGCATGCGGGAAGTGAGTGATGGGATGTTGCGGTGGAGTATGTGGGAAGCGTGAAATGCGTTGTTTTGGTGAAGAATGTGGGAAGCGCATGATGGGTTGCTGGGGCGGAGTATATGGGCAGCGTGCGATGCAACACTGCGGCAGAGTGTGAGGGAAGTATGTGAGGCAACTCTGTTGAAGAGTGCAGAAGAAGTGTGTGATGCGGTGCTGGGGCAGAATGCGCAGGCAGTGTGGGATGCGACACTGCGGCAGAATGCGCAGGCAGTGTGGGATGCGACACTGCGGCAGAATGTGCAGGCAGTGTGGGATGCGACACTGCGGCAGAATGCGCAGGCAGTGTGGGATGCGACACTGCGGCAGAATGCACAGGCAGTGTGGGATGCAACGCTGGCACAGAGTGCGTGGAATGCACGGGCATTGCATGATGCAACGCTGCAGTAGAATGCGCGGGTTGTTTGTGATGCGGTGCTGAGGCAGAGCACGTGGGCAGCATGCCATGCAATGCGGGCAGCGTGTTATGCGGCGCTGCAGCCACACTCAAGCTAGGGAGAGCATTTCCACCCTCTGAAATCCCCTGCAGAGGTTTGTCGGATTTTAACTGTTTGGCCGGGGGCTCTGCAATGGGTTCAAGCGGAGGCGGATCACTTCCACGGGGCGCACATCGGGTTGGGGGTGGAGAGGGAGGTTCTGGCGTGTCCCTGTGTTTCCTGATTTGCTTGAGGAGGTGTGGGATGGTCTCGGCGGTGAGCAGCTCTTCTGGCATGTCCGCCAGCATGGCCAGATCCTCCATTTCCAACCCATAGTTGGTCAGGAGGTCCAGAACTTTCTCTCTCTCGTTGGGGTCGGACGACATCGGGTCTGTCAGGTCTGGTCTGGTCTAGGGAGAGCTGTAGCTAGCCCTCAGCCTGTAGTAACATTCAGGAAATGAAAAGACAGACTAAAAAAAGACGCAGAGAGTTAAGACTTTTTACAGGGATGTTTGTGCAATCTGTGTGTGACAATTCTGCAGCTGAATGCTATTGTACTTGCTCTAATGAGTGCGCTAAATATTCAACTTTATTGAAAAAAACCATGCTTCAATACAAGATGTAGAAGATTTAATAGGTCTTCTTACATTGATCTCAGGGCATCAAACAACGTACAAATAACATGCACAATTGACGAAACCATGGCAGACATCTCAGCTATCCCATTTCAAAACACATCCATTCCTCTCCACCATTTCAACCATTTATTAGCAGAGGTATAAGAGTTATGGACCATTATTTACCAGCAGCACTGCTCACAGATCGGTCAGGTACTCCGATGAGGTGGTCCTAACGCTTCATTTATAGGATGTGTGGCGATGTAGACATTAACAACTGAAGGACATTGGTATTCGTTCATTCGTCATGATAACTGCGACAATAGTGGATCAAGTAGTTCCACTTCTTTAATTCATGCTGTGGCGGTTGGAGCAACAATCTTTACCCGGAAGTGCTTCATGGTTTGCATCCGTGAAAAACATGGATATTTTATCCTATGACATACATCCATGCCTGTAGGTACCTCCATGCTCGCCACTTACTGTCCATTAGGGAATATCCCTGTATTTAACGTCTTCGATCGAAGGTAAGACCAAGATACATCCAATACATTGTGTATTGAAAGAGCGTTTCAACTATTGTTATGGCCCTGATATCAGGTAAGGTCGGGAACGTGAGAATAAAAAAAACGAGATTTGGGATCCGGTCCAGCATCTTTGGTGATTTGAGTTTTTGATTTCGCTCAAATATGCATTTTCATCCCCATCTTCTGTAACACTATAAAAGAGAGGCCACTTCATGACGATAACGTAGGCCTAGGCTTGGTCAAATGTTTTTGTAAGCACTGTATAGATCGATGTTGTCAGGATTTACCTCCACTTAAACAATATAAATGCTTTATTAATTACCAGATTATACATACATGACAAAATTGCTAACTTTCTGCAATCGAGTATAGTCCTACATTTTACTCCTAGGACTTTTTGAGTCAATCTGATAGGTGACCCGTTAATCGCTATCAACTGGTTTAGGGGTGGGTCATATTGTAATTATGTCACTGGCAATATATATTTGACAAAGGCTATTTATGTGTTGGTACCATGTTCATTTCGCTGACAAGTTCTCAGTTTATAGAAATGGACATCTTCAAATCACCCATATGCAAAAGTCACCCAAGAAGCCTTTTTTTCCTCTCCAGCAACTTCTTCTTGCAGAGAACCATCCCCCCACTTTCATTCTAGCTTCCCTTCATCATGTCTCACAACTTCCCCTACCGGGGATTTCCTGCTCAGACGGAGACACCTCAACCCGACTATGATTCACACCGGCCAGTAGGGGGGGAGTCTGACTTTTACCGACAACACCAGCCGACCAGGTCCTTGGCCCATCAGCAGTCGTCTCCTTCCTCTACCGAAACCCCCTACGCTGCCCAGGGTTCGGACGTGGCCATGGGCCTCCTGCGGAGCTACGGGCTGGATCCCACCGACCTGGCCCGTTTGGCGGAGCTGCCCGAGGAGATGCTCAACCTTGACAGCCTCCCTCACCTCCTCCGACAGCTCAAGGAGAGGCGAGAGACGCCCAGCGCTAGTCCTCCCTCATCGGCGACTGCAGCCGCTCCGCTCTCCTCTCGTCGTCCTGGTGTGTCCCGTCCCGACGCTCCTTCCGCCCCCGCCGTCAATGACCAGTGGGCGCAGATCCGGAACCAGCCGGTCCAGTACCCGCTAGAGCACATCCTCTCAGCGGCCAAAAGCCGTTCTTTTGAACAACTTTCTTCCGATTGGCCGGAACACCGGGCCAATCCCAGACCGTCACCTGCTGCTGGGTCCTACAAACATCCCTCCAGCGCAGAGATACCTCTACCAACTCCATTGTCCTCTTCTTGTTACATGCTGGACTACGGCCATCAGGAGAGAACCGCAGATCACGGTAAGCAAGGGAGAGCCGACAGATACGATAGGCCCGCTCACGGCCAGCCAGCCTCAGGAAGAACGCCCCTTCCTCGCTACTCTCAGTCGGACTCCGCAGGTAACTACGGCTCGGGGCTTGCCAGGGACACCCACAGGGCCCAGCTCCGGGCGGAGCACCAGCAGCATCCTCTTCCCCACAGCAGGGCTGGCGCTGGGCAGGTCGTCGCAGCCCCTACGGCCCCCACCAGGAAGGAAGCCCTGGACTTCCACGGCTCGCCACCAGGGGCATTCCCGTACTCTTGCTCGCTGTGCGATGTCACAGCCCTCTCAGTTAAGGTAAGTACCATCCATCCTGCATGAGCCGGGTGCTGTTCAGGGCTCAACCTGACTGCAAGGGGTCTCTGAGGGGGTGGGAGGTGAGGGCACCTTTTTCTCATTCCACAGGTTTCGTTCTTTTCCTCGTTCTCCGGTCTGCATAACAGGAAGGAAGGAAGGCAGGTAGGTAGGAGATGTGAATGGACGAAAAGGTTTTTTTTTTTATTTCCTGTGTTGTCTGTGATGAATCACATTTTTTCCACAGCACCCTAGTTAAATAAGAAGACCTGTGTGTCGCCTCAGTCTGTAGGAAAGGGGTTTCCCTTGAGATCTAGAACGTAAGAGTCTTTAAGAAGTAGTTCTACAAGGCAGAACACAAACAATTGTTTATGAATGGCGTGTCGCTACCTTCTTGTCCAATATGGAATAACCCCTGAACAGCGGTACAACACTGGTGAAGACCACTTGGCAACACAAAAATATCCCTCAGAGCGGACAGGTTATGAAGGGGCGGAGATATTCTATCATTCCATGAGTCTAAAAATCTGCTTGGCCAGAACGATTCTGCAATGCTGCAACATTAGCAGCTGAAATATGTCTTTAAAAAAATGAACTTCCAAGGGAATCAGACTGGGGGATGTTGCTACTGGGCAAAGAACGGTCTCAACTATATACAAGTGAGTAAGCCTATTGCTCCTGACAGCACTGTCCCCACGAAACTTCAATGGGAAGCAATATTGAAGCACTCAACATCTATGTCCAACTGTGTGAGACATAAAACTATCCAAAGGAAGGTCATACATAGGGCTTATATTACACCATATAAGCTAAACAAATGGACCCAAAGCTTCTGAAATGGGCTGGCATGGCTGTGGTGGGATTGATACTTACACACTTGCTGTTGTCCTGTCCAATGGTAGAACGATTCTGGACTGAGATAATTGAGGTTTTACAGGTGATAATGATTCCCCAGTTGTTCATATTCCCCAGTGCCCTGTTGTATGTATATTAGGAAAAAGAGTGGAAAATATACACGCAAGAACTACACAACGTATTGTTGCACTAGCCTTTCTCTTTGTAAAGTGGACAATACTTAGCAACTGGAAAATCCGTCAATTGGACAGCTATAACAAACATAACTGGCTGAAGGAGTTATTGGACTTATTATCGATGGATAGTGCAGCCTGATAATGGTCTAGGTGCCCCATGGACTCCATTAGAGAAGACAGGAATAACAGAACTTGACTCAGAGGGATGTATGCATGTCCCACATGATTGTGAGTTGGACCTGAGCTGATGTTGTGCTGTACCAAGTTATCTAATAGGTTATTTTAAGTGCACACTTATCTTAGAAAATTGTACGTTGCTTTCAAGAATGCCATTTGTTCCCATTTATTTACTTCAGGCAATCAGAATACATGAAGGTACATTTTTTTTCTTATGTTGCTCTGTACAACTAAGAGTCTCCTTCAAACAGTTTGTGAATGTTCCACTCTGCTACGAACGTAGGTGGCGTATTTTCTCGTGACGTCGAAGTGCCTTTTCCGAGGCACTTCAACGTCACGACCAAGGGACACCGGCGGCGAGGTGTCTGTGGGCGTGTAGAGCTCTCTCTGGGCAGCGGTTGACTGCGGCGTCTGAGAGAAAGTTAGGCTTCTCAGACGCGTATAACCCCACGGTGTGTGTGGGATGGATGTGCGGATGTGTGGAGCTCGTTCTGGGCAGCGGCTGATTTTGATGTCCGTGTCCAACGGAGGGTTAGGCTTCCCGGACACCTATAGTATAACACTACGGTGTGTGTTCCCGGACACCTATAGTATAACACTACGGTGTGTGTTCCCGGACACCTATAGTATAACACTACGGTGTGTGTGGATGGTGAGGCTCCTTCTGAGCAGCGGTTTATTTTGATGTCTGCGTCCGAGTGAGGGTTAAGCTTCTTTGACACTTGTAGTGTAACGCCGGGGTGTGTGTCGCATTTCATATACAACATCGCTCATTGTACCATGGGGATGTCCCACCACGCCTCCTTCCTAGTTTTTTCCAGTTTTTTTTCTACAAAATGTAGACTGGATCTAGCTTGAACTGGCATATGTTGCATGTTGTACCTTTTTTAAGAGAACAACATAAATGAAGATGAACTTGATTGAAACCAACTGCTCTTGGTTCTCCAGGTGTGGCTTCAACACATCAACGGATCCCACCATGCCGACAAACAGCTGGCCCTCCTGCAGAGGTCTGTAGCCCGCGCACTCTCACTCCAGAGAAATGCATATAAACATACAACACACATGCAACCCTGGAGCAAGATAGTCTGCACTCAGTGCTCACCTTACTAAAATACAAACCTGCTGTTCACCCAAACGGTAAAGCAGCAAATTGTGTAGCTGCAACTCCAGCAATAAGAGATAATCACTGCAGAAAGATTCTGGGTTTAAACTCCAATGTCTGCAGTCTGTCCATAGATCGCACCTACTGATTAATGAAATGCATCTAAAATGTCACATAGGATGCAAGGGTCTGCGAAATGATAAAATATAAATATATGAATCTTTTTTGATGTATCTGTTGTAGAAGAAGCATTGTATTAGTTCGCTTGTGATCTGGAAAGCTAGTATTTTTTTCATGGCGCTGAGTTTGTATGCAGGGCTGAAACTTACCCTACTACCCTAAACTTAACCTACCCTACTACTTACCCTACCGCTGCTGTGTCTTCTCTTCAAGGTACCCTGCCTGGGACTGTCGTATGGGGAGAAAATCAAGGTTAGTTCTCGTCTGCCACCTTTTTATCTCATTCACCTAACCTCTTGTCTGAGAAAGACCAAACTATGTGGGTGGAGTTTCAACAAGACTTTTATTTTGGAGGGTACATGAGACTTGTTTTTCTAATAAAATGTTTGTTTTTTAAACACATGTTCACCTATTTTAAATTTTGTAAAAAATAGCAATGATATGAAGGTGAAAAGCATGTAGTAAAACACTTTCTATCTCTTAAGGTTTAATGACCAACCAGCAAAGCCAAAAGATAAAGAAAGACACGCCCCTCGCCCCCAGACAACTAATCACAACTCTGGTGAGGCTAACTCCAGTGTTAGATTCCATCATTGGGCTGCTCTAGTTATCTAACTCTGCATCCTCTCTACATAGGGCCCCAAAGGAACAAAAGGATGGCAAAAAAGGTAACCAGGCTAATATTTAATACCACATAGTTTGAAGTTGGATTGTTTATAGTAGTTTGTGTGCTGTTTGTTGTATGCTATAGTCTAAACAAAACCGCCATGTTGTTTTTCTATTGGTCCTTAGCCCGGGGGGGGGAACAGCAAAGTGGTGTGTGCTAAATTTGAGGCCCAGTGCGTTGACGAAGTGCTTCTCCGGACATTGATCGAACCCTTCGGGAAAATAGTTAAAGTTCTTATGTTCCCGTGTTTGGTAAGTTTGAATCTGCTGCCATGTGTGCATCAATGCATTACATCTACATGTAGACATCACATCTACATGTAGGCATCGCATCTACATGTAGGCATCGCATCTACATGTAGACATCGCATCTACATGTAGGCATCACATCTACATGTAGGCATCGCATCTACATGTAGGCATCGCATCTACATGTAGGTATCGCATCTACATGTAGGCATCGCATCTACATGTAGGCATCGCATCTACATGTAGACATCGCATCTACATGTAGGCATCGCATCTACATGTAGGTATTACATCTACATGTAGGTATTACATCTACATGTAGGCATCACATCTACATGTAGGTATCACATCTACATGTAGGTATTACATCTACATGTAGGTATTACATCTACATGTAGGCATCACATCTACATGTAGGTATCACATCTACATGTAGGTATTACATCTACATGTAG
>OOFG01000143.1:6799-22231 GCA_900323295.1 Molva molva | reverse complement strand
GAGAGGAGAAGATAGCAACAAGTAGAAAAGGGTTACACAAGGCAATACTACTAAAGAAGACTGGAAAGATGAAGTACATCCACACACACACACACACACACACACACACACGCACATACACACACACACACGCACATACACACACACACACGCACACACAAGCATGCACACACACACACACACACACACACTTTAACATGAACATATGTACAATTATACACACACTCACGCAAACCACACTTATATAGTACTTATACATACACACACACAGCCATGTATACACATGCCAACACTTGTGCACCAGACCTAAACCCTCAGTTACTAAATACCATTTTGTAAATATAAGTGTGGAATGCACAATTTTTGTAACAGAAATATGTCTTTGATTAAAATAAATAATTAAAACATTGACTATCTGCAATACCTTTTTGTTTGTTTGTCACAAAACATGGGCTAATAAAGATGTCGTCTCTGACTTTGTCATTGTCACGTGTCGTTATTTTTTTGTGAAACAAGTTGATAATCAAAAAGGAAACTGTCTTTTTAACAATAAAGAAGAAAAGCCTGCTGATATAACTGCAATATCATCCTGGGGGTATTTCCATGCCCTGTCTATTTACAGCGCGCTCACAGGCCTTATTCTATTGGTCTTCTCTGTGGTGACGTTCTACTAGAGCGCCCTGCACTTATGGACAACAAAAAAGAAGTGGATGGATCCAATGTTCTGAACGTACAGTCGGCGGTACCAACCAATCATGATTAGAGAGAGGTACCAACTACTGCATGTTCGAAACAGTGATTGGGCGGTAACGGAGAGGGTTACCGCCCACTGTACGTTCGGACCCTAGGTTGCAGCCTCTACCGACAATAAACGCCGACTCTGAACAGCAAGCAGAGGTCTAACTTGGCTCTAGATAAAATCCAGTTGCAGCCTGTTCGAGAGAAGACTTGAATACTTGAACGTCACTGAGCTGTTTTTAGTTCAGTTTAATATGCTTGCGTTTTAAAGCATCGACACATGAGCAGTGGAGACTCCTTTTAAAAGGATAGTGAACCAAAACGTCTGGACCAGCGGCTTAATTCGGGTAAGCACTTTTCTAGATGCTACCGGCTAACTTGGCTAGCCGATGTGAATTAGCTGCTATGTGATGCTAACCTGCTGGCCATGTTGTTGATGTTGTTTTGGCTCCTCATTGGCACCGAAGTTTGGTCATCGGGTAAAGTGCATCAGCAAGTGAGAATAAACACGTATAACATGAATGGTGACGATGAGCCGTCAGCTGCTTAGTTTAGCTTCTGTATTTTCCTTTAATACCTGTATGGTGGAGAGGACCAGCTACGCATGCGTCATGGAGTTACAGGGCTGTTGTTGGCAGTGGCCGAACAATACCAATGTGGTTTTCCTATTGACTACTTGCGACATCGTGTTTTTCAAATGACTATTTATATCACTGCGCAGCCAATGTAGAACTCCCACCCCCAAATCCCTTAACCCTGATTTCCACAAATCCCAAACCCACTAATTCCTAATTACCCCATGATTTGTGGTGGAGGTGTTATTATGTCAAATGGACAAACAGTTGGTTTAACATGGTTGAATTCATGAGGTTTTAGTGCCAGAGTTGTCAGTGTCATTGAGTTCTGTGGCAGCGTCTGGTGGCTTTAGGGAAGGGTCAAGTAGCCCTGAGCAACCGGTGTCACCCAAGACGGGTGTTGTGAAATGTCATTGAACAGCTTGTAGGTTTTGTAAACATATCAACAGACGCTCCATGTTTTGTGAGCGGGTTACTGTATGCTGCCACGTGTGTCACATGTGGAGGGATGGCTGTCCAAGTGTCCCTAGGAGTAGACTGCCAGACTTCAGCTACATGGCATGGCGTGGTTCTAGCACTAACTGCTAGGTTGGCTTACCCACTAAAACTTAGTGATTGTTCCTGACACACCTTTTTTTGGAAGATTAATGAAAGAAAGACGTTTTCTTTTTTTTTTTTCTTGTTGTTTCAGGGTTTGAGTACTTCACCCATCGCTGCTGCCTTGCTTCAGCGCCAGTCAACGTGTCAAAAATGGAGATCCAGCACGCGCACTGCCTGAAGTGCGTCAACAGAAGGTGCATGACGAGACCGGAGGCGGGCGTCTCGTGCGACCTCATTGGCTGCCCTCTGGTGTGCGGGGCGGTCTTCCACGCATGCAAACTGGAGGAGCACCGCGTGTTGTGTCCGTACGAGCGGGTACCATGCCTGAACACGGGCTTCGGCTGCCCCTTCACCATGGCCCGCTTCAAGATGGCGGAGCACCTGGCCACATGTCCCGCAAGCGTGGTGTGCTGCACCATGGAGTGGAACCGCTGGCCCGTCAGCTATGCTGACCGTAAGTCGTACGAGAACCTCAGCAAAGACTTTGACGAGGTGGAGCAGCTGGACATGGCGCTGGCCCTGCAGGACCAGAGGATGCTGCTGGAGTCACTGCGGGTGACCACCACCATCTCCAAGAACGGGGACAAGCCCTCGGCGGACCACAGGGACAATAAGACGGCGGCGGAGGCAAGCGCGGCCGAGGCGGTGCTGGGCAACGGAGCCATGGACATGGAGGACGAGCCGTACAGCGGCATGTACAAGGCCTCGGTGGAGACCAGCAGGACTCTAGCGGCCGCGCTGGAGATCCTCACCAGCTCCAAGAGCGTGGAGGGGATCGCAGCCCACCTCAACGGGGAGAATGGAGATAAGAATGGAGTGGTGTGCAATGGCACCAACGGCGACAGCCACCACCGGCACGCCGGTGCGGAGGAATCCAAGAACGTGGACATGAGGGAGAGCGACTCTGATTCGGAGTGCGAGCTGGGGGCGGTAGGCGGTGTGGATTGCGCAGTAGCGGTGGGCACAAACGGGGACATGCCCCCTTGGGCGGGGCGTGGCGGTTTTGTCGAGTTGTTCGCGGGAGACGAGCAGGACGAGTGTCTCGACGTTCTGTTGGACGAAGCACCCTATGTCAGGCCCACGGCTCGCTATCGTTCCGTGCCAGTCGTCCCCGCGGAGCCCCCCGGGCCTCTGCCGGCACCGTTCCCCCCGGCCGCATCGGCTGTCATGCCCTACCTGCTGCCGGATCACGTACGCAACAACCTGCTGCAGCACCTCCCCGTGGAGCTGGGCTACCGGTGTCTGGAGCGCAAGCTGCAGAACGTGGAGCTGCTCAGGGGAATGAGCCTATTCCCGTTCAACGGGCAGCGCACCCTACTGTCGGACCCCCACCTCTACCGCGCCAAGATGGCGGACAAGGCTGTGGACACATCGGACCTGGAGGTGGCAGACGACCCCATGGGACTCCACGGCATCGACCTGATCACCGCCGCCCTGCTCTTCTGCCTCGGGGACTCCCCCGGCGGCCGGGGCATCTCGGACAGCCGCTTCGTGGACGGATACCACATCGACTTTGGCACGCAGACCTTCTCCTTCCCCTCGGCCATCCTGGCCACCAACACCACGGTGGGGGACATCGGCTCGGCCTCGGCCTGCGACCATGCCAGCCCGCAGCTGTCCAACCCCAGCCCCTTCCACACGCTGCGGCTGGACCTGGTGCTGGAGTGCGTGGCCCGCTACCAGACCAAGCAGCGCTCCATGTTCACCTTCGTGTGCGGCCAGCTGTTCCGGCGGAACGAGTTCTCCTCCCACTTCAAAAACGTCCACGGCGACATCCACGCGGGGCTCAACGGCTGGATGGAGCACCGCTGCCCCCTGGCCTACTACGGCTGCACCTACTCCCAGAGACGCTTCTGCCCCTCGGTCCAGGGCTCCCGGGTCATACACGACCGGCACCTGGGGTCCTTCGGCGTGCAGCTCTCACTGCCCCTCAAGCCGGGGGAGATGCCCCTTAGGAGCACCTGCAGCTTCGGCGCCCAGTGTGACCACTTCAGCAGCCTCCCCTTCGAGATCCTCCAGCACATCGCCAGCTTCCTGGACGGCTTCAGCCTGTGCCAGCTTTCCCGGGCGTCCCGCAGCATGCGGGAGGTATGTGCCAGTCTGCTGCAGATGCGAGGCATGGTGGTCATGCTCTGGGGGAAGAAGCAGCTGGCGGACGGCTCCTCTTCGTGGCAGATAACGGACAAGGTCAGTTCAATTGTACTTTTGTACTTAGTTTTTCATATTAACGGTGCTATAGGTAAGATTTAAGAGTGTGATATTGTTAGAAATGCCACAGCCACTAAGTTATTAGTGGCTGAAATATTCAGAGAATATCTGTTCCGATTTGACTGGGCGCCTGCCTCTCTATGAGGCAATTTGGATTTTAGAGACCGCTCCCGGGAAATTTCTGATGAATCAGGGCATCTCTTCCCTGATTGGTTCGGAGTAATCCATCCTACCTGTTCATCACAGGTTCTTGAATGCAAAACTTCTCAATGGCGGAGAAATGTGGGAAGAGAGGGAGCAGAGAGGGAGGGGACGTTTTTTTTGGGCTGTATATTTTTTAAATCTCGCTCTCTTCTGTGTTTTGCTCTCTCTCTCTACAACTCTCGAGTCTTACCTACAGCACCTTGTAATGTAGCGTAGTGACAGGGGCCCTCCAGGCTTAACCTCATTCCTGTCCCGATGCCTTAAGAACGCTTTAACCCCCAACCCGAATGGCTGCAGTCATTTGGCTCAGCTTAGGTTAAAGCGCTCGCCTTCAACTCCTAGGGTTGTCGGTTCAAGCGCCCGCTGTGTGGCGTTACATAAACGTACAGCAAACACACTCTGCCCCAATGTGTTATCTGCATGCGGCGATGGCATCACCGGAAGGCTCTCTCTGTTTGTCTTAGGTGTGGCGGTTCAGCACGGCCTTCGGCACCGTGACGGAGTGGAAGTTTGCCAACATCGCCAGCATGGCGGACCACCTGAAGAAGTGCAAGTTCAACACGGTGACGCGGCGCGAGGACGCCGTCCCACTGCCCTGCATGTGCTTCACCCGGGAGCTGACGAAGGAGGGCCGCTGTTTGCGCTCCGTCCTCAAGCCCGTTGCCTGAGCTTGTCGGCGCTAAGGAACCCCACCATCACCTGTTCTGTTTTGGTCTGCTAACCCAGAGCTCAGCGAAGTGGTCCGGTCCACACCACAGTCCACACCACAAAAACATTATTATTTTTTTATCTGCAGTGTTTACAAATTGCACAAACAAACGTATGTTTTTTTTTCCAGTCTAAAAAACATGGCAGGCTGGTTCATAAAAAAAGACATACTGTTTGGGCGGGGGTTGAAACAAAACTATAATGTCATTGGATTATAGTGTTCACTAAGCCAGCGTGTTTTTTAAACCACTGAACAGAAACGCACAACCACCGACTGAAAACGCCAGCCTTGTATCTTCCACTTTGATAGAGCCACAGAACTACAGAAGCTATAAAATAATATGATAAATACGTTAATAATCAAAGGTTGGATTATTGAGATTTTATTTTTCTATGGATGAGCCAGTACTGGGCAGCATCGGAGTTGAGCAGAGAGCCTTGACTTCTGCAACACTTGATTTTCTATCCAAAGCTGCAGACGTGTCTTCTCCCTGCGCGGTTTTTATAACTTGCTACCTGAAACGGTTTGTTAAGCACCTTTCTCATGGTTTTGCATTCGGTTCCGAAGCTTGTTTTATGAGGTTTTAGGACACCGCAGTCCAAACACCGGGCATGTGATGTGCATGATGTCCGGACAAAGGCACAAACACAAGTGCATTCGTTACCGTTACTGTAAGCCAGCCTCCCTCCACCTTCACACTCACCAACCACGATGACCTAAGTACCACGTTGTCACTGCGATGCACCAACTAAAAACATTGCGCGCGTCGACACACTCCTGTTTTTTTATTTACAAAGATAATCAAGGTATTTCGCTACACCACCGCGCCGTGGTCTCTTGGCATGATGGATGTGGTCGGCAACCAACTGCCAGCGAGTATCGATTGAGACCAGCCTCATCTCACCGCTGTCTATCGTGACGGTGTTGTGGATGGATCTCTCGTCTACACCTCAAATCCATGTGTGGGGGCGACGCCATGGCAACCGTGCACGGTGTGGTTCCGAGACGCGCCTCTTTGTCAGTGGAGCCGCCCTGCACATGCCGACGTCAGGTGTGTAACAAAGACCTGCCGGCCAGGTCGAAGAGCTGAAACAAAACGGGCACACAAACCTTCTGGTAATAAACCCCTCTACTAGGTTGTATTTAGGGTTTGTGTTGGTTTTTGTTTTTAGGTATCTTTGCCGCTAAGGCATCCCATGTTTGATGTTGTTCTCGTGTCTCAGGGTCGTAGCATGAAACTACAATAACTGCTGGTCATTGTTGTGGTGTATTGTAGCCTGATAGAAGAAATCACTGAAAACCAGCTACTTGACTATTGTGGTGGTCGTAGGATCGGCTGATTGTACCATTCAGTATTAGAGCAGAAGAGAGTTGCAGTGAGTGTACCGCAGTGCTATGCTGGTTATTTTCCACGTCTTTTAATAATGCAAGTCACACACCGAACAGTTTTTTATTTCAGATTTTTGAGGGGAAGCTCACTATTGAAGGGCGAGTTAGGCCACCAGCTAAAGTCCAACATGAATGTATTGTACGAACATGAAGTAATAAGATGGGGTTCTGTTTGAAAACAAACAGTAAATGGTTAAATGTAAGATGGTACTTTATATAAACGTAGGTTCCCTTATATGAAGGGTAAGCAGCAGAAGACATTTTGCTGCATTGTTTGGAAGGACAGATTGTCAGAGGAAGTCCATGGTGGATGATGCTAGACTGGGGAATATTGTTCTGAAAAAGTGCTGGAAGTTTGTTAATAAGGCGTGGCGAAAGAGTTCAAGAGGTATTCCTTTGACACCCAATCTTTTGTAATAATTCAGTTTTATTTTGTTATTTTTATATAGGTACGAGAAAAAAAATCCCCTCAATATTATAACTGTTTTTTGTATGAATTTTAAAGGTAGTTTTAGCCCTATGAAGCTGTAACAACGGTTACATTATCCAAAGGAAGACATCACGGTTTTCCTCTTTTCACGTTTTGCATGTGTGAGACGTCTCTGAAAAAACAGGTCGGACAAATTGCGTTCACTTTTATATGGTTTTATTTTATTTAACCTGAATAGTTCATGTTCATATCTACCTTTTTTTTGTGTAATAACTGTCCCCAGTCCTAGAGATGTTTTTGTTCTCAATACAAAGCCCAGTTTACTCAAGTATTGGCATAATATGCTAACACTAGATATATAGATATATCTTTATCTATATATCATAACTGTAAAGCACAGAAGCACACACATTTTAAGCCAACAAGTCGGTTGACTTTTGTGGTTATACAAATAAGAGACATATGGCACGTTTTTATTTATAACATTATTTTAATGAAGTGGCAACTGTCTTGACTCTACATTGTTTTCACCACCATTAAAACCTTTTCGTTTTCACTTTAGCCTGGTGTATTTTTTTTATTGTATTTTATCCCATGCGATGAAATAAAATTGTCATAACCTTCGTGGTCTTTATTGTGTTAAAGAATGATAGCATAAAGCCTACCTATACAACTAACGTGTTCATATTCTACAGAACCCCTATGCGAGACAACAGTCAATGAATAATGGACACTGAATAAAAACAATGAAAAGCCTATGCTATATTGCAGTGTAAATAACATTTACACTCACTTCCATAGGGGGGCACCAGAGACGCATTTCTCCAGCGCAGACATACCTGTCTGTAAATGTACATTTAATTAATTCCCTTCGAAGTCAAATATATTTGTTTTGAAAAGTCGTCTACAACATTCATTTTTCTCGGACTACAATGATGTGTTTTTATGTTGCACGGCACAAGGAGTTCTCATTTTAATTGGCGTGATGCCTACTGCCTAAATTCCAATAACGAAAGAGAAAGGGAGAATGAGAACATTATTTCTTTCATAGCCATTATACATTTTTCCAGAGTACGTCTGCCAGAACATAACATCTAGGGTATCCTGTGCTGCGTGGAACGGCGTTTGTCGGCAAAGCGAGGCTTCACAGGCTTCGTTTTTTTTTGCTCTACGTGTCTACGGCGATAAGCAGCATGCGATTCTGTTAACCCGAAAGCCAGCAATCAACAGTTTCAGGATTAAAAATTGCGCATTTATACCAGGAGTGGGGTTCGAACCCACGAGGACATATGTCCATTGGATCTTAAGTCCAACGCCTTAACCACTCGGCCATCCTGGTCTGCTTGTGTGAGCTGATTCTAAATCAACCCACAACACTGGAAAGATAGCCCTGTGCTGTGCCTAAGCTAATACAGGTAGACCTAATTGTCTGCATCAATGCATTTTCAGTAAAACTTTAATCTCAATTTTCAGCTCAAAGAATATGTTGTCTTTTTCAACACAATGTCCATATTTTTTAATCTTTACAATGTCTATCCAAATCTTTCATTGCCTGTGGGGCCTACTAGACTAAGGTTAAACATGGGAGGACCAAACAATATATGTTGAAAGCAGACCTTGTGAAATGGAACAAGTCAACTCTGGCGTAACTGCTCATGCCCAAAAGGCTTTTGTAACATTTTGTTTTCACAAAGCACCAAGCCTACGTTGTTTCACAAAGTGTGTGTGCGTGTGTGTTTGCATAACACCATTATTAAGCTATGAAAATGGGAGGGTACCTCTGAAATGGTAGAGTGAAGCATAATACTTAAATAAACAAACAAGCTCACGAAAAAAGTATATATTAACTATCATATTTTCATGAATCCATAATCATCATTGCAAGGAGACATCCAAAAAATGTTAAGCCCATTAAGGTTATTCACTTGAGGTCTAGTCTGGACATTCCCATGATGCATCGCCTCCTTCCAAATTCAACCTTGCCCTTAAATCGTGTCTCAAATGTAAACCTCACACCAGAACTCAATGATTTTCAAGGCATCATCATCATCCCAATGTCACTACATTGGGATGATGATGAAGGCTTGAAAATCAATGAGTTCTGGTGTGAGGTTTAGCCGTGACGATGGCTTGAAAAGCCATCTCTGACCTCAACAACAGGGACAGCAACAACAGCAGAGCTTCCTGCACGGGTTGTCCTTCTTGTACTTCACTGCCAGCCTGATCTGGTCCGTGGCCTTGGTGACGTAGTCCTGCGTGGCGGACACGTTGGCCTGAATGTTGTCCAGCATGAAGCCCTGCTCCTCCACCAGCAGCGCCATCTGGAAGAACAGATCCCTCACCTCCCTGATACGGCCCTCCAGCTCCATCAGCTCCTTGTGCCGGTTCTGGATCTCCGTCAGCGCCAGGCGGGCTCCTGTCCGGCCGTCGGTGAGCAGGTTCTCGGAGAACGCGCTCCACTCTCCCGTCTCGATCATTTCCTCTATCTGCTCCCAGCTCAGCTCCTGGCCCATGATCTCGGCCTGCCGCTGGATGCGGACCTTGCAGTTCTCCCTCTGGATGACCTCGGCGTCGTTGTACTCCGACAGTGCGTCGTGGAAGGCGCCGGACAGCGAGACGTACTGGGAGCGCACCATGCGCACCAGGGCCGAGGCGGGCCCGTGCTCCTCCTCCAGCGTCTTGCTGCGCGCCTCCAGCTTGGCCAGGCGCGCGTACGTCAGCTCCGCCCTTTTCTTGATGTCTCGCCCCAGGGCGTTGGAGTCCCGCTTGATGCTGCTAATTCGCCGCATGGAGGTGAGGAACCGGGTGTTCTGCTTGCCCAGGTTCTTCACGTTCATCCGCAGCAGGCCGATCTCCACCCGGATGGCCCGGACCTCCTTGAAGAAGCTCTCCATGGCGTCTTCTCCATCGAACAGCACCACAGTTTGCTCCTGGTCCTCATCGTCTGCGGCGATGACGCTACACTCCTCAGGCAAGGAGTTGTGAGGTTTTGGGCAGACAACTTGTAGTTCGCTCAGTCGGTCCCTCATCTCAGCCGCAGAGTGCTCTGAAACACATTGTTTTGGGAAATTAAGGTCATACATTATCTTTGGCCTTGAACAATAAAGCATTTAGCAACCACATCAGGTCAAAATAGAATCGTTTTTAACAGAGATGGGAAAACTACAACCAAACCACTCTCATGTAACAATCTTAGGTTTAGTTAACAACAGTTAGGTTTAGTTAATTGGGATGCACAAATGTGCATGGGATGCACATTTTTACGTGTTTCCATTTTTGTAAAGGAAACGAAACGTTCTTGTCAGAGCTGCTGTTCTCTCGACCTACACACAAAGTAGGTCTTTATTACAGGGAACCAATCATTTATCCTGAACACTATGTACATTCATTGATACAAAGACAGGTCGTTAGGTTTAATATGGGCCCATATTAAACAACCCAACATTGGAATGTCGTACCCAAATACTTGAGGTTATTAACCATCCGTGACTAGGCCAAATAAAGTGTTTTAAACAATATACAATGAACATCACACATACCTTATCAAGGAGTTCAAAGAAATCCCAAGCGGCCAAACTCCGAGAAGCAAAAGGACCACTGACGAAAAGGTTTTTCGCTTTCCTCTCTCTCCCCGTTAATTTCAACATGAAGACCAACAGTTATCAGTCCAAACGTTATGGGAGTTCCGCTCAGCAGAGCTGCGACAGACCTAGCCAAAAATAGTTGTAATGCGGAAGCCAACTTCACACGCTTCTCACCTTTTTTTTTTACAGCCTAAAAGGTTTCCTTTTAGGCTGACTGTCGCTGCAACTTGCAGCAGAGGAAAATAATCGTGTCTTACGGTAGGCCTATTGTTTTTGTTTTTTATTTTTTTTGCAGTTGGAGTAGGCCTATGCTAATTTCAATGGAAATTGAGCGTTTAGAATAAACATAACATTGTAGTCCACCGTTCTTTATTGCACTTTGCTGTTTGCTTTATTATTTAATTGCACAATGCAAATAGTCACTAGCAGCGGCCAATGAACGTAGAGGTTAATTAAATAAGTACATATATGAAGAATATATGCATAGAATAAACGAACCAAGAACTGACTTGATAGCATAGTGCTATAGTGTTTTTGACTCCCAGCATAAAGTCTAACTCGATTCTACCTAATAAAGGATCAGATTATCATTAAGTGTACTGTACAGTAAAATGTATAGTGCACTTTGATGTCCAATATGTGTATATAGTTTAAATATTGCGGGAATTGCAGTTTATAGGTTTTCCTTGAATCATAGGGGCTACTCTCAAGTGTGTAGAAGGTGCAAACCTCATGTGATTCTATGTAAAATGCAAAAAGCTTAAAAGAACTTCTAAAATAGAAATAACAGCACACTTTCAGCGCCGAGCGTGCCATCTTACCCTCAAGCCCCCACGCCAAACACCTTCAGCCTCCTTCCCCGCCCTCCAGCATCTCCTCCAGCAGCGCCTCATCGTCGTAAGGGGACGTCCCGGCCAGCGATCTCCAGCTGCCTCTGTATCTGTGTCCCGCAGCTCTCCCTGTGGCTCCCCTCCGGGTCGTTGTAGCGAACGCTCCTGAAGGGCGTTCCCAGGCAACGTCTCTGCATGCAGGCGATGCGCACCACCGCCGCATCGGGGCCGTGCCTGGCCGCCGCTCGGTCGGCGAAGGCCTTCATCCCGTGAAGACGTTGGAGAACAGATTCTCCTCTCCCCTTGATGTCCGCCCCGATGGTGACGGCGGAGCTGAGGTTCTCCACGCTGTCCGGGTCATGCTGGTTGGTGGTGGGAGGCCTGTCCACGGGCTTCCCTTAGGTCGGAGACGTCCTGCTGGATCTGCTGGATGTTGAGACGGATCTGTTCAGCCTCCTGGAGAACGCCGTCCAGGTCCTGGTCTCTGACATCCGGGGGGTTGGGGTTCGGTGGTCTGGCCGAGGCTCCTGGCTCTGATCGGATCTCTGGGTCTGCTGGACTAGGATCGTTCCAGTCCGAGGGTCCGGTTGCATTGTGCTCATTCAGCACCGCCTGTAGATGCCCCAGTCTGTCTCTAGTCGTCTGAGACCTGGAGGTGAGGGATTAGAGAGAGAGGGAGGAAGACTCAGATCTTCTCCCAGCGTGGAAATCAAAGTTCATCGAACTTTGATTCTGGTGTTGATTCACCACAGGTTCAGAACGCGGTCTGAACAAGGCTCTGCTTTTGAGCCAAAGTGTAGAGTATGGAATATTCTAGTCGGTAAACTCTGTATCTGTGAAAGGCTTGACTTGTCTGTGAAAGACAGTTCCTCTATCCTGCGAATCTCTCTCTACCTTGTCGAAGTTATAACAAGAACCATGAAAACATTCACTGGTAACCTTCTGAGAGAATGGGAGTTGATGCACTCTAAAGGGAGTTATTAATTTAACTGATCGAAGGAGATTAAAACAGAAAAACTTTTCTCGTTATCTCGTTTTTGAGATATATATTTATACTACTCCTCTTTTTTATTTATTTCAAACATACAATGACCTATGTCTTCTAAAATCGCAACAGGCATTAGAACATCTCCATTACCATTTTTCAGTATGGTGTATCCACATCTCATGTGAACGCGCCGGATTCTTTAGACTGAGAAACAATTATCTCAGGACTCACCAAACTAGTTTCAAGTTTCCCTGTAATTCTTCCTTTTTTTAATCAGTATGTTTTTTTTTACTAGAATTTGTGGCACTACATGTTTAAATGTTTCAGTTGGTAGGAAACTAATATCTACCAAAAAAAACAGTAATACAGTCCTGATCTTATACCCCTCCTCAACATCTCACTAAACGACTAACGGATGAGGCATGAATGACACCATTATTCCAACAATTAATCTAATTCAATCCAATGTACTTGTCAGTCTTCCTCTCCTCCAATCAGGTATCACTAAAAAAGATGTCAGTAGGCAAAATAAAGTGTTTCATGCAATCAATTATAAGTCTATTATACATTCAAACCAATGAAGACTGAGAATGCAAGAGCCCGAATCAGGAATGTAAAATTAAAATCACAATCAAATTGAATTTTCAGTTGAAGATTCAGTTTACCTGAGTAGTACCACGTGTAGAGGAACCGTGCAGGCAGGTCTCGTGGAAACAGTATTCAACCCCCTAAGTCGTCATAGAAAGAGACAATTCTTTCCAGACGTTTTTTTAAACAAAATCCCTCACATACATATGACAGACAGAAGTTACGTTGTGTTATGATGGACAGCTAGGTACAATCAGGTACTTTCTTCATTCCTGTCGGGTCACATGGGTCACTATGATGGCACCTAAGGAGTAACAGCCCTTTCACTCTGATCTCATAGAGGGAATTTGGACTCCCTTTGTAGTGTTTTTTTTCTAGTGTCATTGGATGTCTATTATGTCTACTAAATATGAATGTGAACCATAACATGTGAAGCCCTGGTCTTTACATGTTATGGTTCACATTAATATTCAGTCATTTAGAGCAGGGGTTCTCAACTGGTCTAGCCTCAGGACCCACATGCGTCATTAGTCATCAAGTCACAACCCAAAAATGAAAAAAGGGATTTACCCATAATATTGCAGTAATCAGCAATGCCTTCATGAACTCTCAAAAACATTGAGCGAACAAAAGGCTGCAAAAATTGGGGCTACTAAAATAGAAATAGTTAGCCATTGAAACATCAATTAACACTGAAACATTAATTAATTTATAGACTTCTTTCTTACGATTAAGGTTTGGCATATGCTCTGCGACCCACTTGAAATGCCCTCGTGACTTATGGGTCACGAGGGTCAGTGATTCTCAACCCACCGGTTGAGAATCACTGACTTAGAGGACACTTTTATCCAAAGCCACTTACTGTGTGCATTCAGATACAGGTCATTAAGAAGCAGGTAGGGTTTCTTGCTCAAGGAATCCCTACAGGTAGGCTGAGGAGTGCGGACGACGGGTTTCCAACCCAGGACCTTTGAGCTGGAAGACACCCTGACCACTACAGTATCCTGCCCCATGGGCCAGGATACTGCACATCCTGTGTGTGTGCCGAGGGGTTGAACCAGCCACCACCCTCCTCCTCAAGATGCTCAACGACCTGCTGTAACCCTCTTACTGACCTTGCGGATGCTAAATGTTTCACCGTATCAAACGTATCCTTCCCTGCATATGTGAAATATCATTGTCAACATGGACTGTATTCTCCACACAAAGGTTGCTTTAATCAGTCTCTGCATGCGTATATTGTCACATACACTACTAACACGACTTTGTAAAATATGATGACATTTTTATTCTTCTAAGTCTATAAGGAGAAAATGGAGATAACATCAAGTTATCGTGTCAGTCACTAACGCAAGTGCAATTCTAAAGAGGAAGTATGGAAGATGTTATCTTCCAAAAGAAGGCGTGGCTTAGTAACGCTACTAGAAGCACAACGTGCGTCAGTGTTGGGCAGGCCTTTTAAGCACATACAGGATGAAGACCATAGCCTAGATGCAAAACCTAGTAATCTTTAACTAAATGAGAATGGCAATCTGACAAACAGTCAGTCTGACAAAGTCTGACTCTCTAATATGAACACAAGCACCATGCCAACAGAGTCTGCGGCCAGTAAATTATAACAGAAAAATGATTAAAAATCGAACATCAAAAATGATTTTTGATGTTAGACTTTTCATTGTTTCTCTTATCTATTTATATGTCAGCCAGGATTTCTGCAAGCAGCTAAAGGAAGAAGTCTGCTGTCTATGCGTGATCAGTGTGTTGATGAGGAACTCATTTCCACACTTAGTAGACCTAGATGATGTGTCATTTCCACCACCCTGCACGAGGGAGGCACTAAGTGTTTGGGTTGCATAGAAATGTCTCACTTAAAGACTAGCTTTTTGGTCTTCTTTACTTAAGGAGAGATTGCACCGAATCAAGCCCTTAACTTCTCACGGACAGCATCCCAGTTTTTCCCAAGCTTGTGTGTCTCTTCCATCATGTGATGAAGTTGATGAGCGTTTCCAGAGCACGGTTTTAGTCAGCCAAAACAATCCGTTCACAGATCAATCAGTTAACAGATGTTTTTTCAATGTTATCCAAATTCTACAAGTCTGACGAACAGTCACTCTGACCAAGTCTGACTCTTTAATATGAACAAAAGCACCATGCCAACAGAGTCTGCGACCTGCAAATTACAGCAGAAAAATACATATTTTCATGCTTTTATTTTTTATGTTAGACTTTTCATCGTTTCTCTTATCTATTTATATGTCAGCCAGGCTTTCTGCAAGCAGCTAAAGCTGAAGTCAGAATGCTGTCTATGCGTGATCAGTGTGTTGGTGTATGATGAGGCACTCATTTCCACACCTAGTAGACCTAGATGATGTGTCATTTCCACCACCCTGCACGAGGGTGGATACAGTCACACTACATCTGCTTTTACAGTGCGAGGGGGTTTCGAACTGTTGTTGAACGTTACATTAAACTGGTTGTGTGTGTGTGTATTTGTGTGTGTGTGTGTGTGTGTGTGTGTGTGTGTCTGGGAGGGAGAGATAGAGAGAGAGAGAGAGAGAGAGAGAGAGAGCGAGAAAGTGAATAGGTGTA